>SWBT01000349.1:0-229747 GCA_005298045.1 Pleurotus ostreatoroseus | reverse complement strand
CGTCGCACTTCTAGCGTGTTATGCGCTTGTCTTACGGGAGTGCGCTGTCACACTCAGTCTAAGTTCATACATTTCAAACCCCGGTCTATGAGTACAATCGCACATCTATCTTACGGATAGGAACCCAGTGAAGCTTCGAAGTTTGAGGACTTGGCCATCCACTAGGTATCAACTCGTCATCCGCGAAGACAGAATATATAAAGCATTCAGAGCTCGTAAAACTACATCGAGAACGCGATACAATGAATACTCGATAATTGGAGGCCAGAAGGTTGCAAGAAACGGGAGTATACTGTATGTCGAATACGAGGAGCTTGGGCTATACTGGCTAAAGGCCCTACCTCCAAGACCAAGAGATATATAAATTGATCGAGACGTGATGTTTGATTTCGGTACATAAATTTGTCTGACACAGGATGCCGTTGCGAGGATACGCTGCAGTGCGCCTCACACTGGAAGGGACGGACTGAGGCGCAGCTGTAATAGGGTCAACAGTTTATCAGTATCTTTCACTGATATGAACAATAGTAAAACGCACCTCCTCAAACTGCGCGCCAATGACGTTTTCATCAGCTTCTACACCCCCGCGCACGCTGCCCGGTGGCCCAACAGCTTCGAGGTTCGTCCAACCACACGACACGCTAAACATGCCCTCCGCGTCATCACCCTGCCGTTCTATGTCTAGATCCACGCTCACGCTCTCGTTCGCCTCCGCACCGTCATCCTCAGCATCATCTTCGCCGCCAATACGATAATCGACGAATTCGAGTGGCTCGCCGAGGTTGCCAATGACCTCGTCCATGGTCGGCACGCGAAAGTTGGGCATAGAGAAGCGAGAGGTGCTTTGGTCGGAGGATAAGTTCGAGGTAAGCGCGTCGATCTGGCGGAGGTTGATGATGAAACGTGAAAGTATGATGACTGGTAAGCTAGGAGAAATCAGAAGTGCCCTTTAAAAATATTGAGGACTTACATGTCGACAAAGACTGTTATGATGGCACCTGCCGATGTGTTCGAAAGCAAGCCCTGCCAATCCGACATGAAAGCGAGAAAACTGATAAGGAGAATGAAGACTCACCGAATTGAAAGTAGGTAGCGAGTTGAAGATGGAGAGTATAAGGGTCGCACTGCCCATCCCGAGATTCAGACTGGACCTATTAGGTCTGAAAGCTGAGACTTACAGGAAGAACAAGCTGCCTGAAGATGATGTCGCTACTGCGGCAGGCATTGTAATAATTGCTATTCACTCACCATCTCGTAAAAGAATCGCGCTTAGCGTAGTGTCCAACCCTAGCAAAGATGCTCTTTTGACTTGGCTGACTGTCTTCATCGCAGTGATACCAAGAGCGACGCCGTTGAAAACTGTAGAAGTCACGGCGCGTGCCACGCTCACTGCCTCCGAGAGTTAGTTCGTCAAGAGATGACTTTACTTGAATGAAACTACGCACCACTGGAAGAAATATAGATTTTATTGAATAAGTTCTATACATGAGAGTCGCAGTTCATGATCATTTGAGATAGCTTACTGTTTGACGATGCCTATGGTAGCCGGAGAGTTGGTTCCGAAACATGATGATCCCGATACAGGATCGTTCATGTACACCCAATCAGAGGTGAAGTCCACATACTGATGCCGGTTTGGATCATCAGAGAACGACTGCATTATCTTAAGTGATCTGCTACGCACTGAACCGAGCACATATCCTACGCAAGCGAGAAGGGTGAGTATCCACGTGACGATACGCCTCCACGAGTATTCTTGCAGTATTGCAAGTAGGCGCAGCACTGCAAACACTGTGGAAATAGTAATCAGGAATGTTACAGAACATTGAGATGCAGATGTTCACGTACCAAGGCTCGGAACCACTGACAATTCGCCAGCACTAACAAACTCCAGAGCATTCATTGTCTGTGAGTTGTCACAGCTGTATTCGGATCTCAGAAAGCAACATGTGAGTTTGTGGCCTGCAACTCACATCTGCTCAAATAAATAACAGTACGAACAACATCTGCAGTCGACTCACATGCGGGTTCGCAGGTATTATCTGGAACAATATGTTGGCGAGAAGAAAATACCGGTTGAAAACGAAGATCCATGTCGATGCACTCCACCTCCGCCGAAACAGGAAGTCAACCTCGTACTTTAGGGTAGAAAGATGTTCATAAGCAACAAGAGCTTAAGCGTGAAATATTAGCATTGGTTCACACTGCTGAGGAAATGTTATACCTGCCATGGCGTATGTAGCACGAGCACCAAGGAGTCTATGGATACCACTTAGTGTATGACAGATTTGGCAACAACTCAAAATTACTGACTCTACTTCAAGTGCCGCAACTAGCTCTGCGTTGGATTGTGCCGCCATGATTGGGTCCGTCCAGACGAAAATTGGGTTACAGCGCAACCACTCCACCCTGGGGATCCTATATATCCCAGTGCAGCTGTCATCTTATTTCTGACATAGCACGACCATCTTACAATCTGGGCAGCATCTCAACCTGTGGGTTGTGATGTGGGGCTTGACGGTTGCCCAGGTGTGGCATCAAAAGTTGACCAAGAGCACCTGAGTTGAATTTCCACTCCATACTCTGTTGAATCTCGCTCGAATTCGAGATCGCGGCGGTGTGTGTGGATCTACCCTTGGCACGCTACCGTGACTGTGTAGGTTGACGCGTAGCATGTCTTCTAGAAACTTAGTCTGCGATCTAGTTCCGTCGAACCTGTATCAATTCCGGACAGGGACGGATCCATGTCTTATGCCTAGCGTTAGCTATCATAGATGAAGGTCTCAAAATAGTAAGTTAGCGACACCCCGACACCCGAGCTTTTCTATGAATCAACTCACTGCACCGTGCACGCGCAGGCTGACCGCACTAAGCTAATCCAATGTCGATCCCGACGGCTCGGCTGCCCGTACTACGTCTCGACCTCCTAGCCTTGATCTCAAACACGAATATCTTCACAAATGGCGGCCCGCGACGACCAGAATGGCAGGCGGGCACATGCAATGTACGAGAGCGCGTAAGCGCGGGCCCTAGGTTCTGGGATCAGAACCACGATGCTTGATGAGGACAGGGATTTCAGAGACGCAAAATGTGTTCGGAGGCGTTACAGGTCGCATCTGGTTCTATGTTATTCGATAACCAGAGTGCCACAGCTTCTTGGCAGTTGCCGGTCCTCAATAGAAGCTCTCGTATTGAGACCCGTCGTGGGAGCTTGAGGGCCGAAAAGAATACGTCTTCATAAAAGCACGACCTCGAGCAGAAGCGAGGCGAGCGTGGGGAGCTTTGCATATGTGGCGACCGCATTCGCGCCAGCCTCGTGTCGTGCTTGGTTTCCACATGTTCCCGCGGTGCCATCCTCACATCTTGGCTCCCATATACGTCGTTATCACGCCACCCGGCCACGTTCAAAGGTCTTCGCAATCTTCGTCGAACACAGCGACATTTCACTGGTCAAGCGCACACGGTCTTGGCGGGACAACGAACACAATGGAAGTGACTCAAGGAAGGGAAGTCGGAACGGTGCTGTTCAATGCAGCACTACGCCGTAGGAGCATCTTGAGTTCGTGATAACGAATGACAGATGATTTTATTCACCAAGACCATCATCCATGCGATACTGCACGTCGCGGGAGTTGTATATAGGGCTTCGGGTAGGGCACGAGTGTGAGAGCAGGTCTTCTTGAACCATATCCCCGATGGTTGCTTGAGGAAGAAGACGGTTGGCATATCGAGCGATGGCAGAAACGATGCAGACAAGCGACCAAAGCGCGTGTCGCTGTTTCGCGATGGTGGCACTGCACGTCAAAGCGATATAATCATCTCGCACCATGGCAGAAGACGATACAAAACATAGAAGCATTGCCTTGCATAGCGCTAGCCATGCGCACAGATGAATGCAAGATGCGTAGGCGTAGCAGTGGAAGATGCTTTATGGGTGTCCCTGGGTGGGCGAGGTGGTGAGGAGGGCCAGGTACACGGTGAATTCTGAATCACACTGCGGTTTCCAGCTTGGTGTCAGCCTAGACACGTATCCGACGGGCGTCGAGCACGCTACGATAAGTTCAAGTTGGGGTGGATGAGGGGAGGGCTTTTGGCGAAGGAATGGAGTGTGCTAAGAGCGTGTGGCGGTGCACAGCTTCCATAACCGTAGATGGCTTGCACAGGCGGGTGGGGATGGTTGCCTGTGCCTACTTAGTAACAAAGTGTGTAGACGAGAGGGAATAGTAATTGACATACCAAGCGAGAATAGATCAACGAGCCGAGGAATTGCTCAGAGCAACCCTCATACGGTAAAGATGAAAGGAGCCCCGGAGTGCATGCAATGCGTAGGCCGTGACCTAAGGATGTGAACAGGGAATATCTATGACGATCCTTGAGAACGAGAGTAGGTCCGCGGGCACGATATCGATGAGTCAGATGGCAGAATGAAACGCTTGAGGCAGGGAGGCGTGGGAGAGTGAGCGTGACACGTGTCAGTCAATGCGCGCACTGTGGACGCGAATGCCGCCGCCAACGTGCCGTAACAGACAGCTGGATCACCCAAGGTACAGTAAAGCGCATGTGGGCGTGCTTGCAATCAAGTGCATAAATATCAGGATCGTGGATCAAGGCTAACTACCACAGGTTCTATACAGACAGATGCAGACCATAACGCTCGCTCAGACACCGCCAAGAAATCATACAGCATAAATACGACAATTACTCAGACCAGACCAGACTCTGGAGGCAAAAATCCGCACTCCACAGGACAGATAAATAATAACCACAACAGCGCACCGATTGACTTGGGCCAAGCTATCGTCCTCCCGACATTGTCAGAGAACATCGACACTGCGGCGCGACGCATTACCAGATGTTCACATCGAGGGCATCGGACTCAGGCGAAGCTGCAGCAGGTTAAAGAGTCAGCACGACGCCTCGCTAGTCTAAACATCAGTGACAAGACGTGCCTCTTCGAGCTGTACGTCCATAACTCTATCGTCCATCTCCGCACCATCGCGTCCGCTGCCCGACGGCCCAGCTTCCAGATCCGCCCATTCGTGAGCTACGCCGAACATCCTCCCCACGGCTTCATCTTGCCGCTCCATGTCCGCGTCTGCGTCCGCGTCTGCGTTCGTGTTCTCGTGCACCTCTGGACCACCGTCCGGAGCGTTGTCTTCGTCGCCAATACGATAATCGACGAACTCCAGCGGCTCGCCGAGGTTACCGACGACCTCGTCCATGGTCGGGACGCGGAAGTTGGGCATGGAGAAGCGCGAGGCGTGTTGGTCGGCAGATGAGTTTGCGGTTGGCGTGTTGATTTGGCGGAGGTTGATAATGAAGCGTGAAAGGATGATACCAGGTATACTGGGAGAGATCAGAAGTGCTTCTCTAGGATGATGAGGACATACATATTGAAGATTATTACCATGACGTATCCCGTAGTTCCACTGAACACCGTACTCTACCCATGCATTATGAGGTGTCGGAAAGTCGATAAGTGGAATAACAACGTACCACGTTAAATGTTGATATTGACAAGATTATGTTTGCGAACAGGATTGCGCTATGCAGAATTGGTCATCCCAAAGTTGTTTGATCTGAATATCAACACTAACAGGAACAGAAAACTGCCTAAATAGGACCTCATCACTGAAATGGACATTGTGACAAATGTGTGAAACTTACCATCCCGCAACAATATCTCGCTCAGTGTCGTCCCTCGTCCTAGCAGAGGCGCTTGCTGTACCTGACTTACTGTCTTCGTCGCAGTGATAACGAACGCGAGTCCGTTCAAGACGATGGTGATGATAGAAAGTGCTCTGTCCACTGCCTCCCAAATGACTTATCAATCGACCCCTCAGCGTAAACAATATTACGTACCGCTAGAAGAAGCAAAGATATTCGTTTCGTCAGCTCTATATGTGCCGCCGCTCATTGTCGGTTGAGATGGCGTACCGATTGACGATGCCTACAGCTGCTGCAGGTATGACTTGAAAGCATGATGATCCTAATACAGGATCTTTGACGTATGTCCAAACGGGGAGGAAGTCCTCGTACTGATGCCCAGGATCGTCAGAGAGCAACTGTGTTCTTTCGAGTGAACTGCTACGCACTGAACCGAGCGCAAATGCTGCGCAAGCGAGAGAGGCGAGTATACACGTGGCGATGTGCTTCCACGAGTATTCTTGCATTATTGCAAACACTCGCAACACCGTGAACGCTGTGTGAATGGTGATTATGGATGCTACAGAACATCGAAATGAAATTGAGCACGTACCAAGACTTGGCATCGCGGTCAGTTCTCCCATAGTGACAAAATACAGAAAGTTCATCGCTTGCGAATCAGCACAGCTACATTCGCATTTAGAAGATATAGATATACATCTATAGGCTGCAACTCACAGCTATACAAGTCAGTAGCAGTGCTCATGATATATTGAAACAACTAACCTGCTGGCTGATGGGTGCACTGCTGGAAATGACATGGGTCAGTAAGGAATACCGGTTGAAGACGAAGATCCACGTTGAGGCATTCCATTTCCTTCGAAACAGGAGGTCGATCTCGTATTTAAGGGTACAAAGATGTTCATAAACAACTAAAGCTGAGACATAGAACGTCAGGGCAAGCTCATACCATCAAGGGAAATGTTATACATGTCACGGCGAACATGGCATAATTACCAAGAAGTCTATGAAGACCATTTAGTGTGTGACAGACATTAAGACGATTCGAAATTGCTTACTCTGCTTCGAACGCCGCAACTAGTTCTTGTGTCGCCATGACTGGGTCCGTCCTAACGAGGATTGAGTTACAGCGCGACCACTTCACCTTAGAGATCCTATATATATCCCAGTGCAGCTGTCATCTTGATTCCGAGACATCACAATCAGCTTTCACGGATTGTGACCGCTATCGTCTAGACGGCACCATAGCGTATTTGGAGTGTTGCGAGGCCTTGACGATAGCCAAGATACGACATCAAAAATTAGCGGAGAGCCCATATTACCACCGCTCAACTGAGCTGTGTCTCCGCTCCGTATTCCGCTGGATTTTACCCAAATCTGAGATCATGGCAGTGTGTGCTTACGTCGCTGTGAGCGGTCTATATTGAGATCACGAGCATCCAGACTTACTTGACTCAAGTGAGCTACGCATGCGTAAGACGGCTTCATGAGATCCGATGAGCAATCTGGTTGTTCCGGGTTCGCGTCGCATTCGGGAGAGGACATAATCCATCTCTCGCGCCCAACTTTGTGGATAGGACTGAAAGCCTCAACAGTGTAAGTAAGCAACGCCCGAACTTTCATGCGCATTCACTCACTGCACGCGCAGGCTGACCGCACGAAGTCAAGCCTATGCCGATCCCGGCCCAGCTTTCCGTATCACGTCTCCGGCTCCGATGCAAAGAGATGACGAGGCGTGCATCCGCGCACACGCGCACATACCAGCTCGGGCGGGCCAGATGCGAGTTTCAGCGGCGGTCCCATTACAAGTTGATAACCCAGAAACGCGGAGTTGATCTGGGAAGAGGGTAGGCAAGCGCGCGGCGTATTCGGAGACGCCACCATCGCCCCGTTTGACATCTGTTTCAATATTTCCGGAAAGCTTGAAAAGTTGACCAGCGTGTTGTCAGGAAGAGACCGTTGAGCGCTGTAACCCACACTGTATCATGTGAAATACAACTTGTCGGGCAAACGCAGAACATCAATTCTGACTGGTGAAGACATTCGAAAGCGACGCAGGGGCGGGAAGCGGGGCGTTGCATATGTGGCAACTGCGCACGCGCCAGCCTCGTGCCGTGCAGAGCTCCCATGGCGCCATCCCTACATCCAAGCGCGATGCACGGCTGCGTTTGGATATCGTTGCAATCTTCCGCGTGTATGGCATGCCCGGTCGTGGCGGGGCAACAGCCGAAATCGAAATGAATTGGTGGGAGGAGAGGACGGGTGCTGAAATGGGGCTATCCGGTGCCGACATGCACTGCGGGAGCATCTTGAGCTTGTAATCGCGAAATGAGGAAGACTGCGATATCATCCAGCATGCCGGTCTTACGAGTTTGTATGTCGCGGGACTTCCGTCTAAAGACGCGGGCGGGGCACTATTATGAGAGCAGGTTTTGAGCTACAGCGTGCCCGTGGTGTGTGCCTTTGGGTGTCCAGACAGGGTTGGCAGCGATGTATTACACGCCAAGTGACGGCGCAGACAGCCTGAGCCTAACACTGCTGGTCACCGGTCACCGGTCACTACTTGATGGTGTCAATGCGTGCAGCCGGGGCGGACAAGAAGGGAACGATAATTGACATGGCGAGAGCAAGGTAGAGATCTACCATCGAGCGACATCATGCATGAATGCATCATGCGCATGCATGAGCGATGACCGACTTGCCTCTGGGTCCAAGATTAGAGCGAGAAACAGCAGACGGCCGTGCAGAGGAAGGGAGCGTGGGAAAGTCATCAAATTGCGTGGCGTTTGGAGTCTTTGCACGCCCGGGCTCTCGAAACAGTCCGGGCCTCCGCCGACTTGCGCATCGCACACACTGCGAACATACTGCAGCGAGTAAACGGTCAAAGTCGACGCAAATATATACATAAATACGAAATTCGGATAAGGAAGACAGTACGGTACGGGTGCGATACTCAATGAATAGCCCTGACTCAGCTCGAGCAAGAAGCCGGTGAGTCTTCCAAACATAAATATGCAGAAGGCTGAAGTTAGGCAGGGATTGCGCCTCGACTCACTGCGGAGGTACCAACATCTACAACCAAACTCCATGAGGACCAACCGATCACTACAATATAACACCTTAGCGCCGTGCGCGGCAGGACCCGCTACCAAAGAATATTTGGGTTACAGACAGGGAACAGCAAGTAAGCCACACATGACAAACCGAAACCAGCAATGTAACCGCAATCCAAGAGACGCACGGAGGCGAGAGTCGCCTCAAGCATTTTGTTGAAGCCTGAAGGGAACAAAACAGCGAACTCACGCGACGAGAATGAACTGTTCAAGGTCGTCTAGTGTGAGCGTAGCACACAGGTGTACACAGTACGCACGAATCTGCATCACGGTCTACCTTAGGCGACTCTGCACGATTCGACGTCACTGCAGTGGCGAGACGGTCGAGGGCGACCCTCGGTTGGTCGAGAAAGGTCCAAAAGCAGGTAGAAAAGGAAACTTACGTAAGGGCTTACATAACTTGAATAGTTTGGTTGTGAAACGGCGCAAATCCAGGGTACTAACACCCGCAACCAACAAGTTGGTAGCGGGAATGATCGCTTTGAGAGAAGACGTCCATCAACAGTCCGGCGTGACGTTCGACGTTCACATTGAGGGAGCAGGACTAAGGCGAAGCTGCAACGATCGCAAACGTCAGCAATCGGAAAAGGGCGGATGACTATCTGTAGCAAGACATACCTCCTCAAGCTGCAGGTTCACAGCCCGCTCGTCCACCTCCACAGCCCCACGCCCGCTGCCTGACGGCCCAGCTTCCAGATCCGTCCACTCGCGAGCCGCACCAAACATCCCCTCCGCGTTCTCATCCTGCCGTCCAATGTCGATGGCCACGTTCGTATTCGTGTCTGCTTCTGCACCGCCATCCTGAGCGCCGTCTTCGTCGCCAATACGGTAGTCGACAAACTCCAGCGGCTCGCCGAGGTTGCCGACGACCTCGTCCATGGTCGGGACGCGGAAATTGGGCATAGAGAAGCGCGAGGCGCGTTGGTCGGCGGATGAGTTCGTGGTTGGTGTGTTGACTTGCCGGAGGTTGATTATGAAGCGTGAAAGTGCAATAGTAGGTAAACTAGGAGAGATCAGACTCGATCTTCTAAGACGACGAGGACTTACATGTCCACGATGGTTCGCACAGAGTATGTTGCAGTTGAACTCGGCGGTGTATTCTGCCAGTCTAATATAAGGCGTAGGGAACCCGATAAGCGAGATGAAGACACACCGAATGGAATGTAGGTATCGAGACAACGATAGATAAAATCAGGGTTGTGCTGAGCACCCCATTTTAGACTAAGACCGTGCGGTCTGCATACGGATACTTACAAAAAGAACATGCTGCCTAAAAACGATATCAGCACTGAAGCAGAGGTCATGATAAATATCTGATACTTACCATCCCGCAACAATATTTCACTCAGTGTAGTCCCTAGCCCTAGTAAAGACGCTCGCTGTACCTGAATTGCTGTTTTCATCGCAGTGATAACGAAGGCGAGTCCGTTCAAGACGATACTAAAGACAGAAGTTGCTATCTCCACTGCCTCCAAGAGTGGCCTATCAATCGACGCCTGCGCCTGAATGACACTACGCACCACTAGAGGAAGCAGTGGTATTCAGTTCATAAGTTCTATGTGTGCCGCCGCGCATGGTCGGCTAAAATGGCGTACCGATTGACGATGCTTACAGCAGCTGGAGGTAGGACTTGAAAGCATGACGATCCTAATACAGGGTCGTTGACATAGACCCAAACTAAGGTGAAGTTTATATACTGATGCCCAGGAGCGTCAGAGAGCGACTGCGTTCTTTCGAGTGAACTGCTACGCACTGAACCGAGAGCAGATACTGCGCAAGCGAGAGTAGCGAGTATCCATGTGGCGATATGCCTCCACGAGTATTCTTCCATTATTGCAAACACTCGCAGCACCGTAAACACTGCGCCAATGGTGAATAGGGATGCCACAGAACATCGAAACGAAATGAGCACGTACCAACACTTGGTACCGATGCCAATTCTCCCACAGTGATAAAACCCAGAAAGTTCATCGCTTGCGAGTCAGCACAACTGCATCCGCATTCAGAAAGCATAGGGCCGGATTTGTAGGTTGCAACTCACATCTATACAAGTCAATAGCAGTGTTCAGAATATATCCAGACGACTAACCTGTTGGCTGGCGGGTGCACTGTTGAACATGGCACCGGCCAGTAAGAAATACCGGTTGAAGACGAAGAGCCATGTTGAGGCACTCCACTTCTGTCGAAAGAGGAAGTCGATCTCGTATTTGAGGGTACAAAGATGTTCATAAACAACAAGAGCTGTGACATAAGATGTCAGGGTAAGCTCATACCATCGAGGAAAATGTTATACTTGTCACGGCGAAGACGGCATAATTACCAAGGCGTCTATGAAGACCAGGTAGTGTGTGACAGACATTGAGACAATTCATGATTACTTACTCTGCTTCGAACTCCGTGACTAGTTCTTGTGTCGCCATGACTCGGTCCGTCCTAATGAGAATGGGGTTACAGTGCGACCACTCCGTCTTGAAGATCTCATATATATATCCCAGCACAACTGTCATCTTGATTCTAAGATATCACGACCTGCTTCCACAGATCCTGACCGATACCGTCTGGACAGCACCACAACCTGTTTAAAGTGCTGGGAGACCTTGATGATCGCCAAGATATGACATCGAAAGTAGGCGAAGAGCCGATATTACCACCGCTCGACTGAGTTCTGTTTCTACTCCGTATTCCGTCGATTCTTGCTCGATTTTGAGATCCTGGTGATGTGTGCTTACGTCGCTGTGAACAGTTTATATTAAGGCCACGAACATACATACTTATTTGACTCAAGCGAGCTACGCAAGTGTAAAACGGCCTCTTGAAATCTGGCGTCTGGTTTTTACAAGTCCGCATCGCAGCCCCGAGAGGGCAGGATCAATCTCTCGCGCCCGATTTGGTGGATAAAACTGCAAGACTCAATAGTGTAAGTAAGCAACATCCGAGGTGTTGTGTGCATTAACTCACTGCACGCGCTGTTGATTGCACGAAGTGAAGCCCATGCCAATTTCCACCCGACTTCCCGTATTATGCCTTGAGCTCTAACGCAAAGACATGACAAGACGGGCCTTCGGGCACATGTACACAAACCAGCTCGAGCGAACCAGATGGGAAGCTGAGTGGCAGTCCCGTTACGAGTTGATAGAACCGCGAAGTCGATTTGGGAAGAGGGCAGAGAAGCGCACGGTGTATTCGGAGACGTTATCATCGCCTCCTACAACATCTGTTTTGATGCCTCCGGAAGCTTTCAGAAGTTCAAGACTGAATGTACGCGCTATCAGGAGATCGTTGAGTGAAGACCCACGGCGTATTCCGTGAAGTATGGCTTGTCGGGCAAACGTAGAACATCAGTTCTGAATGGGGAAGACGACCAAAAGCGGCGCGGGGGCGGAGAGCGGGGCGTTGCATATGTGGCAACTGCGCCCGCGCCGGCCTCGTGCCGCAAAGTGTCCCCATGGCTCCATCCCCGCATCTCAACTCCCACATCGCGCCTGCATCCAAGCGCGATACACGGCCGTGTCCAGGAACCGTTGCAATCGTCCTCGATGTAGAGCGCGCCCGGTCGTGGCGGGGAAACAGTCAAAATCGAAGTGAATCGGTGGGAGGAGCGGACAGGGTGCCGAAACGGGGGTATTCGGGGCAGAGATGCAGAGCAGGAGCATTTTGGGCTTGTGATAACAAATCAGGAAAGGTTCAAGGCTTGAGATCACCCTGCATGTCGGTCCTAATACGAGGCTGTATATCGCACAAGCTGTGTCCAGAATGCGAGCGAGACACTCCGCAAGTGTGAGAGCTATGAAGTTTTGAACCATGTCTGCGACGGTTGCCTACGAGGATTCAAAGCAGGGTCAATATCAGTGCACGGAACCAGTGAGAGAGGACTAACGGTTTTGACATAACACGAAGCGACGGCGCAGATGGCCTGAGTCTGCGCATAAGCAGAGCCTCAGTCACTACTGGCGAATGAAAAGGAAGCGATAGTCGACATGGCAAGGGCCAGAGGAAGAGCTGTCAAACCACGCCATGAGCAAAGTATCGATGACCGGTGACCAAGTTGCTTCTGTTTTCAACATCAGGAAAATGGGGTCCGGCTTATAATTGAATATCCTTGAATATAAAGATCGTCTCATTCATTTTTTGTGGGCCACATTATGTAGGAAAATATAAATCCAGCTTTGTTATGCGCGCAAATGAAAGGCATAATTTCGCCAATTAGCAAGTTAAGTGATTATAAGCTTCCAGAGGTAGTTTATCTTGGGCCATAATCGCCAAGAGGGGGTTATCTTGGGTCATAATTACTAAGTATAGCATATCCAAGTTTATAAAGCCCGGTATACAATATATTGAAGAATCTGAGATTATAATACTGGGGCTGTATTATAAGCAAAGACCAGTCATTACGAACAAAATAAGGCTATATGACGTAGGGTAGGTCGAGATGATCCAATATGTTGTAAGACCCCCAGGGTACTGTAAAAACAATAGGCCCAGGAGCTTCTCTTGAGCTCCTGTTACCGAAGAGACCTGTTAGGCCGTCTTAGACGCTGGCTTATGAAGCCCCGTGAATTTACAGGCTGCGCGAAATTGAAGTCAATGACAGGAATCGAACCTAGAGCTACGGGACTCACCTTGATACTCGCTTTAACCAACTAGACCATCTGTGCTTTAGATAAAACTAAACGTTTTAAGCTATATGACGATTTCTACGCGCTCAGGTGACCGTCGCGTCTCGCGAGTCGTATGCGCGCATACATCGACCTCATTACCTGACCTTGTACTACACTGACCTTCATACATTCATAGCTAACTTATCAGAGATGGCACCATCCAAGAAGACTAATAGCAGAAGACGCCCTAAAGGTACCAACAAGCCCGCGCAGCAGAAGAATACCCAGCAGAAGAATGCCACCCAGCAGGAGTCCGACGAGTCTCAGACTCAAAAGACTCAAGAGACACGCCCTCGGGAGAATGAAGGACGCCTAGAGCGCGCGCGCCGCCGCCGTAACAACGAGCCGAACGGGCCAGACGACCATCCTCCTACCCAAATCTCTAACCCAGGATCCACGGGTCCAATTTCCGAGCCTGATGATACCCCAGACCACAGGAGTCCTGCTCCGGAGGGCTCCCCCAGGCCTGCTGTTAATCGCAACCATCGCAGAATTGAGTCTCCAGAGCCCGCACAGCAGAATACGCCACCTAGATCGGGTGGATTCGAAGATGACATGTATCAAGACTGGGAGCTGGGGTCCCCTGCCTCCCAAAATGACGGCGATCAGCGCATACAGGCAGCTGAGGAAGAGGCCGCACGCTATAAGGTTTGCCTCTTATATCTATTGATCAGATGCTAATGATTCTTGTCGCAGAGGGCAGCTAAACAGCTACAGCGTGACGTTCAGGCATTGCGCCGCCAGATTGTTGATGGACGTACCGGTCAAGCCCCAGGTCAACTTGATAAAGACGCTCCGGGTCCTGTCGCTGCGGGAGATAAACGCACTGCCACACCGGAGCCTGCCGACTCGGACGACCAGCGGACCTACAAGAAGCAGAAGATTGCGGTCAAGCTTCCCCCTCTGGACGATGCCGTTTGGGACAACATTCTCCATCTTGGCAAGGAATTTTGTGTCGCATATATGCTTTGGTTGCCTGCCAAAGCGGTATGGCAGCACGTTTCCAACAACATTGTACTAGATAAAGACGAGGATCCTCTGGAGCTCGCGGAAAACCCCGCAAATCAAGACAACGACAACGAGCCGACTGAGGAACAACAAGATAGGGTGAAATTCTACAATCGTGTCAAGGAAGCAGCCTGCCTTCTTCGTGACATGATTCCGGATCATCTCCTGAAACTATTCACGCGCAGAGATGCACGCACACGCGTGAGTACCCTTCCATGATTTGATTCTCAATTGTGTTGATGCACTACAGTTTGAACAAGGAATGGGAGCAATTCGCGCATGGGCCGTCAAAAATATTGCCGATAAGCACGCCGACATTTTCGGCATCTTAGATCCACAGTTCAAGCACAAAGCAAAGCGACGGGAACTTCCCGCTGTCAAGGCTTTACTCGAAAATGACAGCTTTCTCTACAAGCCTGGAGAGCGCACAATTATTGATGGATATCTCCGACATCAGTGTATTGGCAAAGCAAGCTCTCACTTCGTGTGTTTGATGGTGTATTACTTACGTGAAATTCATAGTCTCTTAAGTTACTCTTTTGGGGCTCGAGCAGTCTCTCCGAGATCAAGACGAAGACCCGTGGAACAAATGGTAAGATATGGTCGCTGACAGAAACCACCGACGGTCTTTTAGCCTTTATTACTACCTGCGTAAGTGTGTCCTGTTGTATTTATATTGATTCTGACATGTCTTTAGATATATTTCGTCTTGACGGGCGATCCCATTTTCTCGGACAACGCTGACGGCACCGACTTTGCCATGTTCTACGAAGAACGTTTGAAGAAGCTTGAGGCTTACGCAGAAAAGACTGAGCACAAGTACGAGAAGTTGATGAAGTATTATGACAACATGATCTTCCACAGCAAGACGGACAACCAAACAACCGCACGCAACGAAATGGAGAAACGCTTCGACGAGGAGCTAGCGGCTGCGGAGGATGACCCCCCCTCTGAAGAGGATACCTAAGTAATTTTCCCTTCATTTCGTCTTAAGGAGCCGTAAATACATGTCGCCGTCAACCAGATCCTGTACAACGGAGCGAGCATAATAGACCGTCGGCGGTATAATATGTGCTGCACGAATTACACTGTCCATGAATACAAAGTCATACTCTTGAAGTTTTTCGAGCTCGATATGCTGCGTAAAACGATGACGGGCTAACTGGCGATATAATCGCGTAATTCCAATCTGGTGCGTAGTGTCTGCAATCTTGATGGTAAAAACTCCGACCAGCTCCGTAAACATTGGCTTGTTGCGTGTGCCCTGAAGCATTGCATGGTCGTAACGCGGACCTTTGTTGCGCCAATTTGGACAAACGTGGAGAATATCCTGTTTGTACCGCGCGGATACTTGGCAAATATACGAGACACGGACCATGCGAAAAGGCGTCACCTGAAGATCCGCTCATCAATAGCATGTCTGTGTGCATTCGTGTAGAGCGATTACCTTGTGGAATGTTACATTTGATGGCGCACTTGCACCGAGTGATCGCCGAAGAAAGTCCAAAAGTCGCTGCGAGAAGTCTGGTATCTTGATCCCTAAGTCCTTGGAAAGATGTTGCGCATATGAACCGACGTGGAGTGCATGCTGTGGCGAGCCGAGTGTGACATGCACTGGAATGGCAGGGGCATTCTTTGAAGTGTTGTTAAATGCAGAATTGTCTTCTGCCGCGTCGATTTTACTGCGAATGCTGGCGACAGTGTCACGTTCTCGTGACATCCTCAACATCTATCCAAATCAGTGGATATTTCTTGGGAAGATGTGTCCGCAAAACGTACCTGTTCACCCGCGGTATCCTGGTGATTGGTGCGGCGATAGTCGAGCTTCGTTTGCGGGTGCAATGCTTCGCCCATGTCGGTCGCGTAGTTGTCCACTGTGCCTTTCTGGCGAATATGTGTCACCAAATGCTTCATTATGCTGTGGAATTTAGGATAATTGAATGCTAATCCTATGTCGGCGGCCTCAATATGCTGCAGTAGAAGGCAGGACAGAAGTTAGGGTTAGGGCTGAAACGCATATTATCGGTGTAAATACCTCCGCGGCTTCTCCAAATCGCATCAGATGGTCTTCTAAAAGCTTCAGTGTGTCTTCTGTTTGGGTATCAAAGCGTGTAATGAGTAGAGAACATGCTAAATGTCGAAATAGTGGCAGAAAGAGATCCTCGATGTCAGACTCGAACCCGGTGAGCAACGGTGCGAGATAGCGAAGTATGATATTGTGTTCGCGTGCGGTAATGTATTTGAGGCTCGTTACACCATTAGAAAAGTGGTGTATGCCGGGAAAGGGCGGTAAGGTCATGAATCTGGATCAAATGAAGTCAGATGTTCTTCCAGGCAGATTGAAAGCTTACAGCTCGTCTAGATAATCTTTCTTATCGTCGTCTAGTACCTCGTCTTTGAGCCATGGCCAGATATGTTTGCCTTGTGCTCCTTGTTCAGTATCGTGCAGTGGTTCTGCCGTAGTTAGGCGGAAAATGTCCCAGTAGAACCCGGAAAGCCGCCAAAATGAGTTCTGAGAGTAGTAGACGGTTAGAGCGTGCCACAACGAAATTAAAACGACTTGCCTCTATGAAACGAAGAGACTGTGACGACAGCTTTGCTCTTTTTCCCGTTGCAGACTCAATCAGGCGAGCTTCTCGAAAGAGTGCCTGCGCACTTTGTTGGGTGCGCAGTGGCCACTGCCCACGAAAGTTTCGCTGTTCGTCCTGTGGAACAAGGCAGACTGGGCATGGGAACTTGCTCTTCGTCCCTAAGAGACCCAAAAGACGATATCTAACCTCATATATATATGAGTGGTATTATTGACAATGTCCGGAGAGACGTACCTTTCCTCCATGTCCATAGAGGCGACAGCGCAAACAGGCACTCCTTCCTTTTCAGTAAGGGTCCCGTCGTGCTCTAAAGCGACAAATGGAGTGCCGCACTCGGCGGGAAACTCGACACTCTCGAAAATCAATTTCATTGCTGCATGATAAACCGCAGCACGATGTACGGCGAGGTGTGAGCCGTCGTCATGCTGCTGTCCAGGTACCTGATAATGACAGTTCTATTAGACACATAAGAATATAAACGAAGCTTAACATACATTTGGCAGGAATCCGAGTAGAATTGCACGCCCCTTGCCCTTACCCCTGCGAAGCGCCTTCGGTATGTTTGAAATCCATATATATACTGGCCAAGCCTTCTGCGTTCCAAATGCGTTGAGTTGTGTAGCATCTGCATAGATGCAGTAGTATATCACTATTTTTTCGGGGCCCACAGTGGTCTGAAGTCTCATCAGTATGTATGGGAATAGATAAAATATCCGACAAACCTGGAGTTCGTGCCAATCGTCCGCGGTCCACGCCTCGTTTATCACCCGCATTATACTCTTCCCGTCCTTGCGCAGAACGTACCGCTTCTCCGGGTAAAGCTGTATTTCTCGGAGCAAGCCTTGATCTTCGATGGTCCGCATTATGGCGGGCATTGCGTCCCGAAAACGAAGCGTGTATGTGCGGAAATCACTCGTTTTGTATGCGACTTTTATTTCCTCTGTTTTGAACTGGAACATATTATATTTCGGTGTGAAATTATGGTGATTTGCACTTACTTCTTCAAGATCGTCGAAATCAGCGGCTTTCGCTAGAACGGCGTGCATTTCAACCGCGTTCTTCAACGAAATCTTGCTTCCGCTAGAGGCTCTATGGATCAATGAAAGCTGCTTATTAACTCGTGGGTCAGGTGCATTCCCGTCGACGAAGATCTCTGTTTGCTCAAAGTCCTCGAGTGAAGGGAAAGGATGCCAGGGAGGAAGCGAGCCACTGCGGCCTACAGTATTTTCTTGATCCAGTAATTGTGATTGTCCGGATGGCGGGATAACAGTAGGAACCGTGTAAGGTAGGATCCCGGCATGAGGGTGGGGAACCACGAGTGTTTGACCGGGTTCCAAAGGGTAGGTGTACGGATCAAATTGATCTTGAGGCTCGGAATCGTCATAAAAGGGCTGTTCTTGCATGTCTACGTCTGAATCTGCAGCATTCGAAGGGCCCTCAGACGTGGGGTCCGGAAAAATAGGCTCTGTAACGCGCATATAGTCAGCGATAGAGAGGGCATGTGTACAACTCACCTTCGCGCGAAACATGAACATCGCGCGGGGTTTTCTGTGACATGAAGCCCGGGTCTGCGACGGAGCGAGCGTCTTGGACAGTGCTGGAGTTCGCGTGGGGCAGAGGAGGGGTTCGAGGAGGGGTTGGAGAAGAGTCCAGCATATATTGGAGGAGCTCCGCGGACGATTCCCGCGAATGTTGCACTCGCGATGGATGTTTTTGGCACGCACTAAGGTGTTTTTTAGGGGCGCCGCGCTTTCTGGAGTACCACCGACGGCAATAGGGACATTGCCAGTCGAGCGTCGGGTTGATCTTGCCCGACTCGACGCGTGCATCGCGTGCATCGCGTGCGCTGGCGCGTGTCATCTCGAATATTGCGCGAGAGGCGTTCGAAAGTGTCGTGGCGACGGTGGTCGACGGGTGCGCACGTAGGGTCTGCGGTCTTTGACTGACCGCCAGCTTCGCTCAGGAAGCTAGCGAGCTGTCAAAGGCAGCGGATCACCCGCCACCGTCCGCTGTCTGCATGCAGAGACCTGTAAGCACTAGGTTAGGCTGCTTAGCTGTATATGAGAATGTACACACAAATACTGACCTAGCTTGTTATCATCATCGTTCGTAACACGTTGTTAGGGACACGGCGGCTGTGTTTTCCATGATTTGCCCGTGGGGCGTCTGATTTCCTTGGATAATCTAATCTGAGCCTAAGCGCGCCAAGATTTCATCAGCTAACCTAACCTAAGCTTACAGCAGGGTCTTATCCTACGAAATCTCTAGAGATTTTCCCTATTCTGGCTTTATAACGGCTGTCAGTGCTTATAAGCTATCTCCCATTTTCCTGATGAAGGTTATAGCAATAACAAAGAGCGACTCCTCGACGACGTGCAAAGAGAGGGAGCGTGGGAAAGTCTTCGAACCGTGCGTCGGTCTTACTCTCCCGGGCCGTGCGCGTGAACTCAAAGCATCTTCTGGCATTGTACGCACTGTAAAGATACTGCAGTGATCAAAAAGTCAAGAACGACGCTAATATATACATAAATACAAGATCCAGTTGAGAAAGACGGTGCTACTCCATAGATACAGACCTTGGCTCCAGCCGAGGCAGAAGCCATCAAGTCAAGAAACATACATAAACGCGAAAACAGTAGGGAGTGATTATACTAGAAAGCTGAGGTTCGTGGCCAAACGCGATACCGACCCGCCGGGCACAGGAATGGCTAATTCGAGCTAAGAAGAGGTCCACCCGACACAGAGCATCGTCCATCGACACACCGATGCAACGCATCGTTGGACGCAGCGACGCTCACACCGGGGGAATCGGACTCAGACGGAGCTGTAGCGATTCCAAACGTCAGCACATCTTACGAATACGACCGTCTACAACAACACATGCCTCCTCAAGCTGCACATCTATAACCTGCTCATCTGCTTCTACCCCCTCGCGCCCGATGCCCGACGGCCCAGCTTCAAGATCTGTCCACTCGCGAGCCGCGCCGAACATCCTCTCTGCGTCCTCGTTCTGCCGCTCCGTTCCCGCGTCCGCGCTCTCGTGCACCTCCGCACCGCCGCCCTGAGCATCGTCTTCGTCGCCAATACGGTAATTGACGAACTCGAGCGGCTCGCCGAGGTTGCCGACGACCTCGTCCATGGTCGGGATGCGGAAGTTGGGCATGGAGAAGCGCGAGGCGTGTTGGTCGGCTGATGAGTTTGTGGTTGGGGAGTCGACTTGGCGGAGGTTGATGATGAAGTGTGAAAGAATAATGCGAGGTATACTAGAAGAGATCAGACGCGATCTTCTAAGACGACGAGGACTTACATGTCCACGATGGGTAGCACAACGTATGTTGCAGTTGAACCCGGCAGTGTACTCTGCCAGTCTGATATAAGGCATAGGAAACCCGATAAGCGAGATGAAGACACACCGAATGGAGTGTAGGTATCGAGTCAACGATAGATATAGTCAGGGTTGTGCTGGGCACCCCATTTTAGACTAAGACCGTGAGGTCTGCATACGGATACTTACAAAAAGAACATGCTGCCTAAAAACGATATCATTACTGAAGCAGAGGCTATGATAAATATCAGATACTTACCGTCCCGCAACAATATCTCGCTCAGTGTAGTCCCTAGCCCTAGTAAAGACGCTCGCTGTACCTGAATTGCTGTTTTCATCGCAGTGATAACGAAGGCGAGTCCGTTCAAGACGATACCAAAGACAGGAGCTGCTATCTCCACTGCCTCCGAGAGTAGCCTATCAATCGACGCCCGCGCTTGAATGACACTACGCACCACTAGAGGAAGCAGAGGTATTCGGTTCATAAGTTCTATGTGTGCCGCCGCTCATGTTCGGCTGAGATGGCGTACCGATTGACGATGCCTACAGCAGCTGGAGGTATGACTGCGAAGCATGATGACCCTAATACAGGATCGCTGACGTATACCCAAACGGAGGTGAAGTTCTCATACTGATGCCCAGAATCGTCAGAGAGCGATTGCGTTCTTTCGAGTGAACTGCTACGCACCGAATCGAGGGCAAATGCTGCGCAAGCGAGAGCGGCGAGTATCCAGGTGGCGATATGCCTCGACGAGTATTCTTGCAGTATTGCAAACACTCGCAACACCGTAAACACTGCGCCAATGGTGATTAGGGATGCTACATATCATCAAGATGAAGATGAGCACGTACCAAGACTTGGCACAGATGCCAATTCCCCCACCGTGACAAAATCCAGAAAGTTCATCGCTTGCGAGTCAGCACAACTGCATCCGCATTCAGAAAGCATAGGGCTGGATTTGTAGTCTGCGACTCACATCTATACAAGTCAATAGCAGTGCTCAAGTTATATACAGACAACTAACCTGCTGGCTGAAGGGTGCACTGGCGAACATGACATGGGCCAGTAAGGAATACCGATTGAAGACGAATATCCATGTTGATGCACTCCACTTCCTTCGAAACAGGAAGTCGATCTCGTATTTGAGGGTACAAAGATGTTCATAAACAACTAGAGCTGAGACATAAGACGTCAGGGCTAGCTCATACCATCGAAGGAAATGTTATACCTGTCACGGCGAAGATGGCACGATTACCAAGAAGTCTATGAAGACCAGTTAGTGTGACAGACATTGAGATAATTCATAATTACTTACACTGCTTCGAAGGCCGCGACTACTTCTTGTGTCGCCATGACTCGGTCCGTCTTAACGAGAATCGGGTTACTGCGTGGCCACTTCACCTTGGAGATCCTATATATATCGCCACAACCTGTTTGGAGTGTTGGGAGGCCTTGGCGGTCGCCGAGATATAACATCGAAAGTTGGCGGAGAGCCGAGATTACCACCGCTCAACTGAGGTGTGTTTCCACTCCGTATTCCGTCGAATCTTGCTCGGATTTGAGATCCTAGCGGCCTGTGCTCACGTCGCTATGAGCGATTTATATGAAGGCCACGAACATATAGACCTACGTGACTCAGTCGAGCTACGCATGCGTAAAACAGCTTCTTGAGATTCGCTACGCGATCTGGCTGTTCCGAGTTCGCATCGCATTGGAGAGGACAGGATCCATCTCTCGCGCACAACTTTGTGGATAGTTCTGAAAGCCTCTACATTGTAAGTAAGCAACACCCGAACTTTGGTGTGGATTGACTCACGGCATTGTGCGCGTAGGCAAGTCCGATGCCGATGCCGGCCCGGTGTTCCGTACCACATCTCGTGCTCGAACGAAACCTCTGATCATGGAGGGTACAGGGCCTGTAGGGGTCCCGAGATCATAAGGTGTTCGGGTGCACGTACAGATGACAGCTCGAGACCTATAGTAGGCGCGAAGCCTGGTGGCAGTCCCGTTACGAGTTGAGGACTCAGAATCGAGAAGTTGATCTGGGAAGAGGGCAGAGAAGCGCACGGTGTGTTCGGAGACGTTATCATCGCCTCCTACAACATCTGTTTCGATGCCTCCGGAAGCTTTCAGATGGTCGAGACTGAATGTATGCGCTGTCAGGAGATCGTTGGATGAAGGTCCATGGCGTATCATGTGGAGCGTGGCTTGTGGGGCACATGCGGAACGACGAAGTTGAATCCGGAAGGCGTCCAAAAGCGGCACGGGGGCGGGAAGCGGGGCGTTGCATATGTGGCAACCGCGCCCGCGCCGGCCTCGTGCCGCAAAGTGTTCCCATGGCGCCATCCCAGCATCCCGACTCCTACATCCAGCGTCGGTATCATAGCGCGGTACACGGCCTAGTTCGAAAATCGTTGCAATCTTCCTCGATGTATGATGTGCCCGGTCGTAGCGGGGCAACAGTCAAGATCGAAGTAAATCGGTGGGAGGAGCGGACGGGGTGCCGAAACGGGGGCGTTCGGGGACAGAGATGCAGAGCAGGAGCATCTTGGGCTTGTAATAACAAATCAGGAAAGATTCGGGGCTTGAGATCACCCTGCATGTCGGTCTCAATACGAGGCTGTATATTGCGGAAGTTGTGTCCAGGATGCGAGCGAGACACACCGCAAGTGCAGTCTTAAACCATATCTGCGACGGTTGCCTACGAGGTTTCAAAGCAGGGTCAATATTGATACACGGAACCAGTGAGAGAGGACTAACGGTTTTGACATAACACGAAGCGACGGCGCAGATGGCCTGAGTCTGCGCATAAGCAGAGCCTCAGTCACTACTGGCGAATGAAAAGGAAGCGATAGTCGACATGGCAAGGGCCAGAGGAAGAGCTGTCAAACCACGCCATGAGCAAAGTATCGATGACCGGTGACCAAGTTGCTTCTGTTTTCAAGGTTATAGCAATAACAAAGAGCGACTCCTCGACGACGTGCAAAGAGAGGGAGCGTGGGAAAGTCTTCGAACCGTGCGTCGGTCTTACTCTCCCGGGCCGTGCGCGTGAACTCAAAGCATCTTCTGGCATTGTACGCACTGTAAAGATACTGCAGTGATCAAAAAGTCAAGAATGACGCTAATATATACATAAATACAAAATACAGCTGAGAAAGACGGTGCTATTCAATAGATACAGACCTTGGCTCCAACCGAGCCAGAAGCCATCAAGTCAAGAAACATACATAAACGCGAGAACAGTAGGGAGCGATTCTACTGAAAAGCTGAGGTTCGTGGCCAAGCGCAATGCGGACCCACCGGGCACAACAGTGGACACTTCAAGTCGAGAAGAAGTCCATCCGACACAGAGCATCGTCCATGGACACCCCGATGCAACGCATCGTTGGACTCACACCGAGGGAAGTGGACTCAGGCGAAGCTGTAGCGATTCCAAACGTCAGCATATATTGCAAGTACGACCGTCTGCGACGACACATACCTCCTCGAGTTGCACATCCATAACTCGCTCGTCTGCCTCCACACCCCCTAGCCCGCTGCCCGAGGGCCCAGCTTCCAGATCCTCCCACCCTCGAGCTGTGCCAAACATCCCCTCCGCGTCCTCGCCCTGCCGCTCCGTGTCCGCGTTCGCATTCGCGCTCTCGTGCACCTCCGCACCGCCGTCCAGAGCGTCGTCTTCGTCGCCAATACGGTATTCGACGAACTCGAGGGGCTCGCCGAGGTTGCCGACGACCTCGTCCATGGTCGGGACGCGGAAGTTGGGCATGGAGAAGCGCGAGGCGTGTTGGTTGGCAGAGGAGTCTGTGGTTGGTGTGTTGACTTGGCGGAGGTTGATAATGAAGCGTGAAAGCGCAATATTAGGTAAACTAGGAGAGATCAGACGCGATCTTCTAATATGATAAGAACTTACATGTTCAAGATGGTTAGCGCAGCGTATGTTGCAGTTGAACCCAGCTGGGTACTCTGCCAGTCTGATATAAGGCAGAGGAAACCCGATAAACGAGATGAAGACACACCGCGTTGAATGTAGGTATCGAGGCAATGACTGATAAAGTCAGGGTTGTGCTGTACACCCCAGTTTAGATTATGTTTGTGAGGTCTGCATACTGATACTGACAGAAAGAACATGCTGCCTAAAGACGACATTATTGATGAGACAGAGGTCATGATAAATATCAGATACTTACCATCACGCAACAAGATCTCACTCAGTGTAGTCCCTAGCCCTAGTGAAGACGCTCGTTGCACTTGGCTTGCTGTCTTCGCCGCAGTGATAACGAGAGCGAGTCCGTTCAAGACGATACTGACGATAGAGAGTGCTATGCCCACTGCCTCCCAAAGTTATCATCAACAGACGCCTCGACTTGAGCAACATGACGCACCGCTAGAAGAATCAGAGACATTCGGTTCATAAGTTCTATGTGTGCCGCCGCTCATGGTCGGCTGAAATGGCGTACCGATTGACGATATCTACAGCAGCTGGAGGTGTGACCTGGAAGCATGATGATCCTAATACAGGATCGTTGACGTATACCCAAACGGAGGTGATGTTCTGATACTGATGCCCAGAATCGTCAGAGAGTGACTACGTTCTTTCGATTGAACTGCTACGCACTGAATCGAGCGCAAATGCTGCGCAAGCGAGAGTGGCGAGTATCCAGGTGGCGATATGCCTCCATGAGTATTCTTGCAGTATTGCAAACACTCGCAGCACCGTGAACACTGTGTGAATGGTGATTATGGATGCTACAGATCATCAAGATTAATTTGAGCACGTACCAAGACTTGGAACCGCGGACAGTTCCCCCACAGTGACAAAATACAGAAAGTCCATCGCTTGCAAGTCAGCACAACTGCATTCGCATTCAGAAAGCATAGAGCTGGATTTGTAGTCTGCAACTCACATCTATACAAGTCAATAGCAGTGCTCATGATATATCCAAGCAACTAACCTGGTGGCTGTAGGGTGCACTGGTGAACATGACATTGGCCAGCAAGAAATACCGATTGAAGACGAAGATCCACGTTGAGGCACTCCACTTCCGTCGAAACAGGAAGTCGATCTCGTATTCAAGGGTACAAAGATGTTCATAAACAACTAAAGCTGAGACATAGGACGTCAGGGCAAGCTCATACCATCGAGGGAAATGTTATACCTGTCATGGCGTAGACGACATAACTTTCAAGAAGTCTATGAAGACCGGGTAGTGTGTGAAAGACATTGAGATAATTCAAAATTGCTTACTCTGCTTCGAACGCCGCAACTAGTTCTTGTGTCGCCATGACTCGGTCCGTCTTAACGAGAATCGGGTTACTGCGCGGTTACTTCACTTTGGAGATCTTATATATATCGCCACAACCTGTTTGGAGTGTTGGGAGGCCTTGGCGGTCGCCAAGATATGACATGATAAGTTGGCAGAGAGCCAGTATTACCACCGCTCAACTGAGCTGTGTTTCCACTCCATATTCCGTTGAATCGTACTCAAATTTGAGATCCTAGCGGCCTGTGCTCACGTCGCTGTGACCGATTTATACAAAGGCCACAAACGTATAGACCTACGTGACTCAGTCCAGCTACGCAAGCGTAAAATAGCTTCTTGAGTCGCGATATGCGACCTGGTTGTTACGAGTTCGCATCGCATTCCGGAGAGGACAGGATACATCTCTCGCGCCCAACTTTGTGGATATAAGCAACACCCGAACTTTGATGCGAATTGACTCACGGCAGCGTGCAGTCCGATGCCAATGCCGGCCCGGCGTTCCGTACCACATCTCGTGCCCGAACGAAAGCTTCGATCATGCGAGTTACTGGGCAGTAAGTGTCCCAAGATCATAAGGTGTTCGGGTGCACGTACAGATGACAGCTCGAGACCTATAGTAGGCGCGAAGCCTGGTGGCAGTCCCGTTACGAGCTAATAATTCAGAATCGAGAAGTTGATATGGGAAGAGGGCAGATAAGCGCACGGCGTGTTCGGGGACGTTATCATCGTCTCATCCGACATCTGTTTAGATGTATCCGAGAGCTTCCAGAAAGCCGGGACTGATTGCATGCGTCGTCAGATGAACGTCGAGTTGAGACGCACGGTAAATCCTGTGAAGGATGACTTGTTGGGCACACCTGGGACGATGACTCTGAATCGGGAAAGCATCCGAAAGCGGCGCGGGGCGGGGAGCGGGGCGTTGCATATGTGGCAACCGCGCCCGCGCCGGCCTCGTGTCGCGCAGTGTTCCCGTGGCACCATCCCAGCATCCCGACTCCTACATCCAGCG
This sequence comes from Pleurotus ostreatoroseus, assembly GCA_005298045.1. Classification (NCBI taxonomy): domain Eukaryota; kingdom Fungi; phylum Basidiomycota; class Agaricomycetes; order Agaricales; family Pleurotaceae; genus Pleurotus; species Pleurotus ostreatoroseus. The sequence goes on along the minus strand of SWBT01000349.1, from coordinate 203,114 downwards.
TCGGTATCATAGCGCGGTACACGGCCTAGTTCGAAAATCGTTGCAATCTTCCTCGATGTATGATGTGCCCAGTCGTGTCGGGGCAACAGTCAAAATCGAAGTGATACGATAGGAGGAGCGACCGGGGTGCCGGAATGGAGCTGTTCGGGGAAGAGATGCAGAGCAGGAGCATCTTGGGCTTGTAATAACAAACCAGGAAAGATTCAAGGCTTGAGATCACCCTGCATGTCGGTCTCAATACGAGGCTGTATATTGCAGAAGCTGTGTCCAGGATGCGAGCGAGACACACCGCAAGTGTGAGAGCTATGAAGTTTTGAACCATGTCTGCGGCGGTTGTTTACGAGGATTCAAGGCGGGGTCAATGTCGATACACGGAACCAGTGAGAGAGGACTAACGGTTCTGACATAACACGAAGCGACGGCGCAGAGGGCCTGAGTCTGGGAATAGGCAGAGCCTCAGTCACTACTAGCGAATGAAAAGGAAGCGATAGTCGACATGGCAAGGACCAGAAGAAAAACTGTCAGACCATGCCATGAGCAAAGTATTGATGACCGGTGACCAACTTGCTTCTGTCTTTAAGATTATAGCAATAACAAAGAGCGACTCGACGACGTGCAAAGAGAGGGAGCGTGGGAAAGTCTTCGAACCGTGCGTCGGTCTACCGTCTTGCTCTCCCAAGCCGTGCGCGTGAACTCAAAGCATCTTCTGGCATCGTACGCACTGTAAAGATACTGCGATCATAAAGTCAAGAACGACGCTAATATATACATAACTACAAAAACCAGACGAGAAAGACGGTGCTACCCAATAGATATAGACCGTGGCTCCAACCGAGCCAGAAGCCATCAAGTCAAGAAAAATACATAAACGCGAAAACAGTCGGGAGCGATTCTACTGAGAATCTGAGGTTCGCGGTCAAGCGCAATACGGACCCGCCGAGAACAACAGTGGCCACTTCAAGTCGAGAAGAAGTCCATCCGATGCAGAGCATCGTCCATCGACACCCCGATGCAACGCATCGTTGGACGCAGTGATGCTCATACCGAGGGAACCGGGCTCAGGCGAAGCTGTAGCGATTCAAACGTTAGCATATCCTGCAAATACGACCGCCTGCGACAACACATACCTCCTCGAGCTGCACATCCAGGACCCGCTCGTCTGCCTCCATAGCCCCACGCCCGCTGCCCGACGGCCTAGCTTCCAGATCTTCCCACCCGCGAGCCGCGCCGAACATCCCCTCCGTGTCCTCGCCCTGCCGCTCCATGCCTGCGTCCCCGTCCGCGCTCTCGTGCACCTCCGCATGGCCGTTTATAGCGTCGTCTTCGTCGCCAATACGATAATCGACAAATTCGAGGGGCTCGCCGAGGTTGCCGACGACCTCGTCCATGGTCGGGACGCGGAAGTTGGGCATGGAGAAGCGCGAGGCGTGTTGGTCGGCTGATGAGTTCGTGGTTGGCGTGTGGACTTGGCGGAGGTTGATTATGAAGCGTGAAAGTGCGATTCTGGGTAAACTAGAAGAAATCAGACATAATCTTCTAAGAGAATAAGACTTACATGTTCAAGATGGGTATCACAACGTATGCTGCAGTTGAACTCAGCTGTGTATTCTACCAATCTGACATAAGTCGTAGGGAACCCGATAAGCGAGATGAAGACACACCGAATTGAATGTAGGTATCGAGCCAATGATATCTAAAGTCAGGGTTGTGCTATACACCCCATTTTAGACTATGGCTGTGAGGTCCGCATACTGAATACTTACAGAAAGAACATGCTGCCTAAAAATGACATCATTACTGAAACAGAGGTCATGATAGATATCAGATACTTACCATCCCGCAATAATATTTCACTCAGTGTAGTCCCTAGCCCTAGTAAAGACGCTCGCTGTACCTGAATTGCTGTTTTCATCGCAGTGATAACGAAGGCCAGTCCGTTGAAGACGATACTAAAGACAGAAACTGCTATGTCCACTGCCCCCAAAAGTCGTCAATCAATCGATACCTTGGCTTAAATAACGCTACACACCACTAGAAGAAGTAGAAGTATTCGTTTCATAAGTTCTATGTGTGCCGCCGCTCATGGCCGGCTGAAATGGCGTACCGACTGATGATGCCTACAGCAGCTGGAGGTGTGACTGGGAAGCATGATGATCCTAATACAGGATCGTTGACGTATATCCAACCGAAGGTAAAGTCCACATACTGATGCCCAGGAGCGTCAGAGAGCGACTGCGTTCTTTCGAGTGAACTGCTACGCACCGAATCGAGGGCAAATGCTGCGCAAGCGAGAGCGGCGAGTATCCAGGTGGCGATATGCCTCCACGAGTATGCTTGCAGTATTGCAAACACTCGCAACACCGTAAACACTGCGCCAATGGTGATTAGGGATGCTACATATCATCAAAATGAATTTGAGCACTTACCCAGGCTTGGCACCGATGCCAATTCCCCCGCAGTGACAAAATTCAGAACGCTCATCGCTTGCGAGTTGGTACAACTGCATCAGCATTTAGAAAGTATAAGGCTGCAATTGTAGGCTGCAACTCACATCTATACAGGTCAATAGCAGTGCTCTGGATATATGCAGACAACTAACCTGCTGGCTGATGGGTGCACTGAGGAGCATGACATTGGCCAGTAAGAAATACCGGTTGAAGACGAAGATCCAGGTTGAGGCATTCCATTTCCTTCGAAACAGGAGGTCGATCTCGTATTTGAGGGTGGAAAAATGTTCATATACAACAAGAGCTGGAATATGAGATGTCAGAGTTGGTTCATACTATTGAAGGAAATGGTAAACCTGTCGTGGCGTACGTAGCGTAAGCAACGAGGCGCCTATGAGGATTGATCAGGGTATATGTCAAAGTGTGCGATGATTCAAGAATACCTACTCTGCTGTGAATGCCGCGACTAATTCTGCGTTGGACTGTGACGCCATGAAAGGGTCCGTTCAGACGAGAATCGGGTTACAGCGCGACCACTTCACTTTGGAGGTCCTATATATATACCTTAGTGCAGCTGTCATCTTGATTCTAAGATATCACGACCAGCTTCCACAGATCGTAATGGAAACCGTCTGGACAGCGCCACAACTTGTTTGGAGTGTTGGGAGGCCTTGACGGTCGCCAACATATGACATCGAAAGTTGGTGGAAAGCCGATATTACCACCACTCGACTAAGCTCTGTTTTCACTACGTATTCCGTCGATTCTTGCTCGAATTCGAGGTCCTGGCGGTCCTTGATTACGTCGGCATGAACGATTTATACTATAGCGGCAGACATATAACCCTACTTGATTGTGGTGAGTTGCCCAAGCGTGGCAAGGCTTGTTAACGTTTGACGTGCGATCTGGTTTATAAAGCTCACATCGCACTCCGACTTGGTGACTAGGGCTGAAGACCTTCAAAGGGCGAGTAAGCGACATTCGAGCTTTGATATGGATCAACTCACTGCACAGTGCGTGCGCAGGTTGACTGCACGAAGTAGAATCCATACCGGCCCCGATCCGGCTTCTCGGACGCTACGACGCAAAGAGATGACGGAGCGCAGCCGGGCACACGTGCACATGCCAGCTCGAGCGAACCGGATACGAAGCTTAGTGACAGTCCCGTTAGGAGTTGATAGAACCGCGAAGTCGATCTGGAAGAGGGCAGGGAAGCGCGCGTTGTGTTCGGAGACGTTATCACCGCCTCCTACAACATCTGTTTCGATGCCTCCGGAAGCTGTCAGAAGGTCGAGACTGAATGTATGTGCTGTCAGGAGATCGTTGGGCGAAGGTCCACGGCGTAATATGTGAAGCATGGCTTGTTGGGCAAACGTTAAACATCAATTCTGAATGGGGAAGGGATCCAAAAGCGGCGCGGGGGCGGAGAGCGGGGCGTTGCATATGTGGCAAGTGCGCTCGCGCTGGCCTGGTGCCGCAGTGTTCCCATGGCGCTATCCAGGCATCTCGACTTCCACATCCTGCGACTGCATCAGAGCCATCAGAGCGTAGATACATGGCCGCGACCGGAAATCGTTGCAATCTTCCTCGATGTATGGCGTGCTCGGTCGTGGCGGGGCAACAGTCAAAATCGAAGTGTATCGGTAAGAGGAGCGGACGGGGTACCGAAATGGGGCTATTCGGTGCAGAGATGCACCGCAGGAGCATCTTGAGCTTGTAATCGCGAAATATGGAAGATGGGAGACTTTGATATCATCCTCCGTGCCAATACAAATACTGTATACCACGGAAGTTGTGCCCAGGGACGCGGGCAGGACACGAATGTGAGAGCACGTCCTGAACCACATCCGCGGTGGTTGCCTATGGGGGTCCAGCCGGGGTCAGTCGCGATGCGTGGGAAGGACGAGAGGGGGACGACGGTTGACATACCGAGTGACGGCGTGGACAGCGTGGGAAAACGACCAGAGCACATGTCGCTGCTTCGCGATGGTGGCGTCGCACTCCGGGCGGCTATCGAAGCAGGCGAACCCTCCCATTCACTCGCTCCACGGAAGAAGGCGACACAGAACAGAGAAGACTTGCCTTTCGTGGTCATATGCACAGGCGGGCAGAGTGGGAGAGGAGGCTCGCTGATGGGTGCCGTGCGGTGGGCGAGCTTGGGAAGGCGAGGAGAGCCAAGTGCGCGGTGGATAGTCGGACGCACTGTCTCAGCCAGGTCTCAGCCGAGACACATACTTATCGGACGGTCGGGCGCGCTGCGAGGCGTTGGGGTGGGAGGACCTTTCGAGCGCGGGAAAAGGGTGCGCGAAGAGCGTATGACGGCGCGCAGCTTCCATGAGCGTGGGTGGCAGAGCTTGTTCGCGCAGGCGGCCGAGAATGGGCTGCCCTTCGCTGCTGACTGAACAGGCGGGGCGTCTGCAGGGCTTCCTGTCTGGATATCCGGCTGGCGTGTGCGGTGAGAAGGACGCCACGATGCGAGCCATGTGTGCAGGTCGCCTGTGCCACGGATACGACATGATACGTATGCCTGATGCCCTCTGCTGCGCGAGAGAGCTTATAAAGTGAGCCCGGATCCGGCGGGTCTCGAACATGGCCCCCTCCGCTTTGCCTGCGGGGTGCTCGCTGCGAATGGCATGTGTCGGCTCCGGTATGGAAGATGTTCTGCATTGAGGACGCTTGCCTTGCGGATGCTGATGCGCCGCTGCATCTGCGAGAGGGCACAGGCTCGCACTTCGAGGGAGAACTCGGCCGTGCGTGGCGCCAGAAGAGAATGGAAACGACACAGAAAGTTTGAAACGAGGCAGGCACCCAGGTGATTGGCAGGACCCGTCTCACAGCGATTGAGATGTGAGAACAGCTGATTGCCCGCGCGCTGGTGGTGTTGAATAGCGGTCCAGCGAGGCCTGGAAAATGACTCGGGGCTGTGGGCACGGAATGAGAGTTCCCGGATTAGGCGACATCAGGGCAGGACGGTAGGCGTAGTGGGGAGGCGCCCGCGGCGCCATCAGATCACTTAGGCCGAAACAGGAAGGAGACACAGTTCCAGCGGGCGTCTACGAAACGCCACCGCAACTGAACTCTCCGCCGAGACCGTGGAGAGAAATTCTTGGAAAAATGGGGAAGATGTCCGACGGGTGCGCGTGTGCGGGCTGAAAACATACGATTGCGGAGAACGTACTTGAGAATGAGAGATCAAAACATAGCAGGTGTTCCTGAGACGACTACACCCGTTTTAGCTCGATTAGGTCGTGTTGGGAGTTAGGAATTCGGATGAGTGGCTGAGCATCGCATGCCAAAACAAAACTCTGCCAAATCAACTGCATCCTAACCGCCGCCGCCTTCCCTCATATATTATCGACCATCTTCCGATTACACCCTTTTCTTCTTTTCCCCTTCCTCTCCTCCCTACCACCATCACCAACGTCCATCACCTCCCAAAACTCGTCCGCGACAACGCGCTTCGCAGCCTCTGACGCTCGACTTTGACGACGTCGTCCATGAGCCGTGCTTCGCGACCAGGCCCGACGTCCGCTGCGACCATCACCGCCCCCGTCCACCCTGCCCTCGACCGCGACATCGTCATGGGCCCACCCCCGCTCCCCGCCCAGATCGCGCCAGCATCCTCCGCAGGGGCGCGGTCCAAGGACAGCGAAAATCAGGACGTCACCGAGAAGTACAGGAGGCTGAAGCGAAAATACTTCGAACTCGAAGAGGTGCGTCGCCGTTCGCTTTTCCAGCCATCCGTCATCATCCAACCCCATCCGTTCCGGACATAGAAGCACAAAGACATCAGCATCGAGCTTCGCAGCTCGGGCGAGCGCGCGGTGCAATGGAGGAGCGAACGCAGGTACGTGTGCAGCCTTCTGATCGCGATGGCCCCTGCATAACCGTCGCCACCAGTGCCTTGCTCGATCGCATCGTCGAGCTGGAGGCCATGACGCTTCCCGGCCAGCACCCCCCTCCGCACCCCCTGCTGCCCTACCCCGCCTCGACCGCCTACCCCCGCTCGCTCAACAACCCGCTCGCACAAAAGCGCTTCCATATGAACCTCGAGCGGGCTCTCGTGGAATCGGAGATCGAGGACCCGTCCATGGACCCGATCCTCACCAGCAGACACGTGGGCCCGAATGCACGGCGGCGGCTCGAGGCCGAGATGAAGGAACGTATGGAGGAGGAGGCCCGCGAGGCGCGGCGGGCAGCGCGCAGGCCGCGGGGGCGGGGGAAGGACAAGGAGAAGGAGAAGGCCCCCGAGCCCGCACTGACCCGCGAGCGCGACTTTGTGCGCGAGCCGAACCGTGCGCAGCTCGTGCGCGATAGGGAGCGGGAACGCCTCGAGCGTGCGGAGAGAGATAGGGACGGCGTGGGCCCCCCGCTTACGCTTGCACCGCCGCCGGGCTCGCACTTTCAGCCCGCGGAGGCCCACCAGCAGGTAGTTGTGTCGAGCAGCGGCACGCGCTTGCGCATCAAGCCTCCGGCGCCACCAGGGGAATCGCACTACATGGACGTGGACCACGCCATGCCGCTGCCGCAAGAAGATATGCGGCGAGAGCAGGCAAGACGGGACGCGCTGCCACCGTCGCGCGAGATAATGCCGCAGCCGATGCAAGAGCAAATGATGTCTCGCCAGGAGCCAATGACGCTTCCACGGCAGAATCCAATAACGCCTCCACTTCAAGAAGTGTCGAGGCCAAGACAAGAGCCAATGCATATGCTACCACCACCGCCGGATCCTGTTAGTTCTCAGCAAGTAGCAGGTCCCTCAAGGGCGCATATACAAGGCAATGACAAAGGGTCTCATTCTCCTCCCATGAGGGCACCAAGTCCACCGCCTGATGCGATGAATGAAGACCGGGCTCCGTACACTCAGGTACGAGTTCTTCCCCAAGCGCGATACCCAAAAACACTAAGACGTGACTCGATGCAGCCATCGGCGCAAGCACAGGCGCCATCAGCTGCGATAGCCAGCCCCGTTCAGCCACGCGCAGAAGGTCCGGTCGCCCCTGCGCCTCAGGCTCCGGTGCCTGCCCAGAACGCAGCACAGACTCCCCCCGCCGCGGCCGGCCCGAAGTCCCCAGTGCAGCCCACGCGCTCGCCCGCGACCAAGTACCGCCAAGTCGCCGCCGCGCCGACGCCGCCCCAGTCAGCGATGCCCCCGCCGCTGCGACCGCGCATGAGCGGGCCCGGCCCCGCGCCCGCGGGCCCAACCGCCCCGCCCGTCCCCGGCACGTCCGCGTCCGTCACCGCGCCCGCGCCCCCGATCTCTGTCACCGCGAACCCAGGGCCGACGGCGAACCCGCAGCTGCCGGTGTACCCCGTGACGGCGCCGCACTCGCACTCGGTGACGGCGCCGCGCGGGGTGCTGGACCCCATGGGCCCGAACGGCGCGGCGAGCGCGATGATGCAGACGTTCAACCCGATCATGCACCCCATCACGCCGGGGCAGGCGCAGGGCGCGGGCCAGATGGCGAGGAACAAGCCGAAGCGGCTCAAGGCGCACACGGTGACGTCGAAGAGCTTCAGCATACCGGTCATTCCGCGCGACAAGAAGGGGAAGCCGGTCCTCCCGCTCATTGTGGGCATCATGACGGTCGTGAACCTGGGCCAGATATGCATGCGCGAGCATTTCCATACGGAGCGGTATATCTTCCCTGTGGGGTACGAGGTCAAGAGGTGAGTATCCTGCACTCCTCCTGCCTTTTTATTTTCTTTTTCGTGCAATGTCGGGATGGCGGGATGCTGACGGGCGCGTATACTCTCTCGTGTGCACGCACAGGCGCTACCTCTCGACGACCGATCCCAACTCTGATAGCGTGTATCGCTGCACGATCCTTGATGGCGGAGACGGGCCGAAGTTCCAGATCATCGCCGAAGATCAGCCCGACAAGCCCATCATCGCAGGCACCGCGACGGGCGCGTGGTCCGTCGTCGTCCGCGCCGCGAACCACATCCGCAACAGGCAGCACTCGAACAGCGTGTCGGGCCCGGACTTCTTTGGGCTCGGGCAGAACTCGATCAAGCATCTCATCCAGGAGCTCCCGAATGCGAACAAGCTGAAGGACTATGTGTGGCAGAAGTTTGTGGAGGGCGGGTGAGTGGTCCTGTCTTTGGGCGTGTTCCGTCGGGCTGCGGCGGTGACGGGTTTACGTGGCCCGTCTCGCTGCTATTCGCACGGTGTACGCGCTATATGCTACTGCTGGCTGACCGTTTCCCTTTTCCTCATTCTTTTCGTTCCCACCGGACTGCGGTAACTACTATAGTCACCTATTCGTCCACGAAAACAGGCAATTAGGCGGCGGCCGCCATCAATCCGTGCTACCCGGACCCGACGACCAGGAAGACACGGAGATGGGCGACAGCACGACGCCGGCCCCGCAGTACTACAACGAAGACCAGGAGCTGCAGATCATCCAGGTGCCCCCGCCAGACGGGAGCAACCCGCCCATGGCGATGAAGCCCCTGCAGTTCCACCAGGAGTTCCCCGACCGGGAGCCCTCGCGTGAGCCCACGCGCGGCCGCCGCACCAGCGTGCACGAGCCGTACGACTACCAAGAAGACCGCGCGCGCGCGCACCACGCGCCTTCCCACTCACACTCGCACTCGCATTCGCACTCGCACTCCCCGGCGCTGTCCCCGCGCGCGTCGCACTCGCCCGTGATGCCGCGCGAGCGCGAGGCGTACTCGCCGCAGGCGCACCGGTCGCCGTACCAGAGCCCGCCGCAGGCGCAGCAGGTCCCCGCGGTGCCGCCCACCTTTGCGAACATCATGAACGCGTACCCGGCGCCGCCGATGGCGGCGTCGAACAGCGCGGAGCCTGCGTCGCCGTACGACGCGACCGCGACGAACGGCGCGGGGCGGCGGCGGAGCATCGCGAATGCCAACGGCATGGACAGATGATCCCGAGCAGACAGCGTGGTCTGTCTGGTGTACCCTCACTCTCTTTTTTGTTTCCTTTCGCTGTGGTGTAATGGTACAAAGGCTCTCCTCACGGTGAGTGACCCGAGGTAGGACGACTAGGATGGAGAAATGTGGGCGCGCTTGGTCTCTTTCGTCTTGTCTTGGTCTTGCTGTTTCATTATTGTCGCTGTTATCCCCGCCAGCTCGTTCGTCCCTACACACACCACATATAATCCGTTACAGTCGCTTGCTTGCGTGCTTACGTTGTTCTTTCTCTTCTTCCAGTCTCTTTGCACATACAGTACGAAATCCTGGTGTATTGTCGCATCACTCGGGCGGTGGTTATGTATACGTGGTTCGGCATACAGGGCGGACGTCGTACTTTGACGCTTGTTGTGAGGTATTCATTTTTCTTCGTTTTTTATCTGATTCTCCTACTCCTTTGCGTTCAGCCTAGTCTCCCTTCCTGCTGAGGCTGTTATGCTCTGCATAGCCTCTACCTCAGCAGTGATTGTGGGGCCCGCACCTGCTTGTGGTTGAGACGTGGAGGGCGGGTTTACCTGCTCTCACTGATCCCGTAGGCACTTGTGCTCGCTGTCCTCTCGTAGGACAGTCGAGATCGACAGGCGAGATCGATGTAATGTCTGAGTGGTATCTGACTAGCCCCACGTGGGACTCCTGCTGATGCAAGGCTCGTGCCAGAATTGGGGTAGTATATGGGGCTTACATTAATTCAATTATTTCATGCTATTGGGTGACTCGAATGTGAATCTTTACGCTCTTGCTGGATAGAGAAAGTGAGATCTCAGGAAAAGTGGTCGCCCGGACTCGAACTACGATACCTGCCTTATACGGACGAGTACTTTCATGCACGTGGCAACAAACGCGCCTCGGCTAGCTCGGGCTCTTGCTGCTTACTCGGACGATCATCTTGACTCTTTGGACCTGCTCTCAATTCATCGCAAACATCATGCATGGACTCACTAGCAGGAATGCCCAATCCAAGGATTGTCTAAATGATTGTCTATCATAAGTCAGCCCCTTGCATTGTTCGACTTCCGGTCACACGCTTTGCGCTGCGATCTCGGGTACGCGTCGTATTCCATACACTGGTTAATGGCATTGACCCACCATGTGGATCTCCTCTCAGCGATATTCTGCTACAGAGATTCGCGCTGTCTGTGGTATAATACTCATGGCGACGGCCTCGTCTGCTTTTGATTTGGATTTCCATCGACCATGGAGAAAAGATGGCATGATGCTACGGCAACAGCCGTGATGCTGACGGCCATCCTCGATATGTTCTCGAGTGCGACGACAACACAATACACCTCAAGGACTGGACCTGTTTATACTGATGGCATCATCAATGACATGGTAATATCGCGGCCAATCATCCATTCATACAGCCAACCAGTCTGGGAATTGATATAAACGACTGTATACGGCAAGTCAAATCATACGAGGTGCGCAACGGGCTCAGGTAGCTCAAGCCTCACACACAAGTGAGTGTGTATATCCAGGATCTGCCGTGCGTTAATCTTATAACCATCAATCTACTCATCAAGGCCAATTACGCTCTAACATGCTACAAAGATCATGCCTGTGCTTAAAGACCCTATGATGGGAAATATTCTTCTTTCTCTGCAGGTTCATAGCAGAAATATAACCTGATTGCGAAAATGAAGCGGTGGCTCCGCTACTATATAAGACGAATCAAAGGCTGAAATACCTCCATATCACCAGGTCTCTGCTCAGACGAAGTGACTATGGCAGCAACATACGAGGCGAACTTGGTCGCTGTGTACGAAGGAGAGTAAGTAAACAAAGACCTCGTAAGGATTTTCGACATTAATGAGGATTTGTAGGCTACTTGGTACTCGTGCTGTCTACGGTGTAGGAGGTAGGAGGCGGAATTTGGGCAGTGCTACGACACAGGACTAACATTTCGGTTCACAGCCGTCGTCATTTATGAACACTTTACGACTTTCAAATACGAGATAGACCTGTTATGGCGACGCAAATGGAGCGCTTCTACATGGATCTTCATCCTGAACCGATATTTCTTACTTGCTAATGTGCTGTTCCAAATGGCACCCATTAGCCAACAGGTGAGTAGTTGAACATGATGCCCATACTGTTGTGTTGAATTGTGCAGCTGTGAGTCACCAGTCACAAGTTCTATATCAAACCGACTGAATTAAGACTGCAGCTGTGACAACCCGCAAGCAATGAACACCTTGCTCTTCTTTGCGTCTGGATCCCTGGCCAAAGCTCCTGCTGATGGTAGGTCCTCCTTCATGAAAGGTTTAACTTCTCACATCTGTTTGTTCCAGTTTTCTCTGTGTTGCGGGGTTTCGCGATATTGCAAACCTGTTCATGGCGGCTAGTGGTTACGTTGGCGTTGTGCCTTCCTGCCCTCGTCATGTTCGTACTCCAAACGGTATGCGATAGCTTGCTCTGAAGAGTTTACCATCATTTTGACAGTCTTATGCGCTAGTATCTGGAATTCATCTCCGACTGGGCCTACGTCAATGACGCTCTCTTAGGATCAACATGTATCCAATTCATGTCTCCCAGTGCATCAGGCGTCTACAACTGGTGTGTTGACTCCCAATGCCTTACGAACTGCACTACTTATATATTCGTCGTCTGTGCTGTGGTCATCCCAGCCGTGAGTCACATTTATTTGAAAAAGCGGCGAACAACTCATCTATCTTATGGTAGTGGAAATGGCGACGTCAGTTCTTGGCACTATTGGAGCAGTATCAATACTCGTTGTCACAATGGCGAAGACGGTCCGTCAAGTGCAGCAAGCATCTGAGTTAGGGCTCAGAACTGATCTAAGTAGGGTCCTACTTCGAGACGGTAAGCTTACTCTGAATCGTAAAGCTTTACCTGACCATGTGCTATTGAAAGGTAGTCTGTTCTTCTTGTGAGGTTCCTCCTCCGTTGACGGAGGCTTCATACACTTACTAATCGCTAATACATCAGTGTTGTCCTAATTGGCAACATTGCCCTCGCTCTACCTATGTTCACAGTACGTTTTCACCTTGCTTAACATGTTCATAATGTCAAGTCGGTCTACAGGATGCGGGGCTTAACAGAGCAGCATCATACATCATATCGTCCATTTTCCCCACGTATGCTCTCACTATCGTCAAACGGGGGCACCGCTGATATATCGCAGGTTACCTCTCATGCTACTTTCACGGTTCATCATCAACCTCCGTCAGATCGACGCTGCGGCTGGCATGACCTCGTCTGTTATGCAACGCAACTCGCGCTTTGCTGCTCTGAGCTTTCGCGTGCCGTCGATGGACGAGGTTATCGGTAATCTCGGCGAGCCACTCGACTTCGCAGAGTATCCAGTAAACGATGAAGATGTCGCGGAGAATTATGGCATCACGGCAAATGTGGGCGTGGATTCAGATTACGTGGCGGGCACGTCTAGGGTTACTCGCATCTCAAGGGACGTTGAAGCTGTTGACGCGTCGAGTAGCAGAGGATAATACATACGCGAAAGCGCGATAGTCGACTTTCCAGTCCGAAGAGGCAGGCACGTAGCACACTCAGCTATATTGGCACAACCTCATTCTGACCGAATAATACGGTTACAGCCTCGATTATTCCTGATGTCCGCGATACAGGCAGCGGAGAGTTTCCCGCCGCGCGGTGGGTTGTCGATCTGTTCCGGTGGTGGCGCAGAGATCTCGAACAAGAGCAAATTGCTTCATCCTTGAATGAGTCCTTATCTATGTTCATTCTTGATTCGTGGTATCTGACACCGAGACAAGCACCGGCTACTCTCTTGGATTGTATCTATGTAGCCCGTTCAATTGTCGATAATTTATGAAAGTCTGAAACTCTGAGTCCTTCATTGGTGACACGGCTAGCGGTAAAGTGTGACATCTTGTCACATCACGTCCTCGATAACATTCCCACGGCTTCCTTTGCATTGAACGTGCCTGTCCTTCCTCTGCGTTTGTGCTTGTCCAATCCCTATACTTGACATTCGGGGGCATACAAAGGGAATACAGCCTCCAGTATGAGGCTTAACCACACCCATAGCGACCGTATACCTCCAGTTTGAACCTCCGCTTCAGGATACAATGTGAAGCTCGTAAGGTACAGTGACGACCACCACTATCTCACTCCAGTCGGGTATGCGCAGTGAGCTGATTCCGGAATTACGGCCAAACTTCAAATCCAATGAACTTCGACTATGTTGGACTCTGCTTATCGGAACGCGCAATACGCGTTGCGGAAGGCAGGACCGAGATCCTGATCTAGTGAGTGTTGGTATCTTGTAAACTGAACCCACAAGACTAACGGTTGCCGCTCAATGCGATACTATGACCACTACCTACGTATTAAGACCTCTCTGGACGACGACTGCACTGTGTGGTCCAACGACTCCAAGTCAGCGCGTCGTCGCTCTTTGGCAGCCACGACTTACAGTCGGCCCCGTTCATGCATGATAATACACACATCGTCGGTCGAGACACCTGCATCGCGATCACTACTCAAACCCCCGCTCCGAGTTAGGGGGCTATGCGCCGTTTACGGCTAGCCTCAATACACCACCACTCCGACCTACGATCGCAGGCCTTTCGCCGTGTTCACAGGCTTAGGCTAGACTTCTGTACCGCCCGACTTCCAATACCGTGCGCTCCAAGACTACGAGGTTCTGTCCTTCGCCTATCATCGACTCACAGCAATTCTCGCTCCGAGGATTTCTAGCACCGCCATATACAATATGTCGCCATTAGTGGGAGCATCAGGTATCAACGTAGTCCCGTCTTCGCTCGGATTCAGGTCCCCTTCAATTTCAAAGCCACCTGCGGAAGAAATAGTTGCAATCAAGATTTCTCCAGCCGGCTGTGCGTATGTGTACATCAGTATGGCGCTTATTACGCTGTTCCCTAATGTTCAAATGTCAGTTTTCCAAGACGTTAGACTAATATCCACACTTAAATAGCCCGCTTAGTTGCTTCCCAACAACATAATATTGCTTCGATTATGCTACTTTTTGTGAATACGCTTGTTACAACACACGATTTTCTCGGTCGAGCTGAGTCCGCGAGGCAAGATTTACGTCAACTATCGAGCTAGTACATGCGAAGGATTGACCAAACGCTGTGAGTGATCCACCGGAGCTCAAGTCGGTAGCGTCTAATTTGGTCTTTCTCCGACGTCTACTGACTCGTGTAATGCTTCTCCAACAGATTGATCCAACATGTGGGCCATATTGACAGCTGCTGTCATACGCTTCTTCTCTTGGCCTTGTACCTGATACCTGAGCCTTTCGAGGAGCATGGATCCAAATTGTTCACGATGAAACAGTTTTTATTATACAAGACGAGCAGGATAATGGTAGAGTATACAGTCAGTTCCTCCTCGACGATCAGCGTTGACTCGTTCGTGTTAGGGACTTTTTGTGTAGACTGGCTTACACGACTTGTGGGCCGATCGGGTATCGGAGGTTTTCACTCTGACAACAATGATGGGATTGACGCGTGGTTCTGGAGGTTCTGGATCTACCATCTGACCGCGGCAACTCTCAATGTTGGTATCAGTTCTGTAATTTGGCTAGCTCATCTACCCAATGAAGGCGGTGGTCGTCTTGGTATATATGCCAGGATTATCAGGGCGGAGTGGCTTCGTCGTGCATCGCATAACCTTTCGCAACTCACCCTCTTTATCATGGCTTCACAATCTGACATAGGAATAGTCTCGGCAATGTAAGTCAGCTTAAATTGTCGCGATGCTTGATCGACGCTGACTGGACTGCATAGGCTCGCTGAGAATCGCGCTGCTTGTGCTATGACAGGTATGAGTTCTACGAGATCCTAACTGCATAATGAAATGTTGATGTCGCTTATTATAGCCTTGGTGGCATATGAACACATCATTACGGTCAAGTATGACATGGACTTCCTCTTCCGAAAGAAATGGAGTGCATCCACATGGATATTAGTGTTTAACCGGTATTCATTGCTGGCTACTGTACTGTTCATAATCACACCCACAACGCCACAGGTGAGCTACTTAAAGATATATCTCGTGTCGACGCTGACTAGTGCAGAGGTAAATTCATGTCCCATAGATATCTTACTCCGTGCGCTGATATTGTGATCAAGCTGCAACTCACAAGCAATGAATACTCTATCGTTCTTCACTTCGGGGGCTTTCTCTGTGCTCCCTTTACTCGGTATGTGCTCAAATAGGATCTTCACGTCATACACGGTCTCACGTCCGCTCCCAGTATTCACGATATTACGCGGGTTTGCAATATTGCAGGATCATCCGTGGAGACTTGTCATCACAGGAGTCCTGGTTATACTCGCTCTCTCGAATTTTATATCTGCTACCGTGAGTATACATCCGCTTTACAAAACCTTTTACTTTGCTTACGGAAGTGCGCGTCAGTACATTGATTTCATACAGGATTGGGTTTACATCAATGATCCTACATTTGGAGCGGCCTGCGTCGAATTCACCCCATTAGCCGCATCAAATAGCACTCATCGGTGTGTAATCACACCTCTCACGAACTGAGTGCATGCAGTGCTGACATGTATTTGTCCCTTTATGATTCCAGTTGTAAGTATCGTAATTTGACTTGGCGGCATACACTGATACAATCACGATATTCCACAAAATAGTGAGCGTGGCAATCTCGGTCGTTCGTGTCGTGTTCGAGGCATTGGTGCTCATTGTCACAGTGGCGAAGACAGCCCTTCAAGTACGACAGGCATCGGCGTTGGGGCTTGCAACCACACTGAGCGAGATTATGTTGCGTGACGGTAGGTTCCTGATCTTGAGTACGCCATGTGTCATAGTAATGAAGTCATCTTTCAAGGTAGTCTGTTTTTGCTGTCAGCGGAACTCTTTTCTGTATGAAATCAGCAAACTGACATCACCGTAGGTTGATTGTATTTGCTCAGATCTTGGACCCCATCTTGTTCAGTAATGCACCTTTTATTCTTTGTGTTGATTGTCTTCTAAAACATAATGTACCAGACACGCGGCTAGCTATCGTACTGGGCGAAGCTGTAACCAACAACTTGGGCATGTTCATCAACATGTATGTCCTCGTATCTTTCTCAGAGCAAGATTTCTCTAATATCATCAAGTCTACCTCCTCTGCTACTTTCGCGCTTCATCATCAATCTGCGTCAAATCGACTCATCTTCAGTAGACTCAACTGCGAATCAACACTTATCACGTTTCTCCGTGCCCAACTTCCGCATGCCGACTATGAACGAGGTCATTGGCAACCTGGGCGAGCCGCTCGAGTTCGTGGAATACGGTATAGATGACATCGACGAAACACATAGCGACGACGATACGGAGGCGTGCACGAACGCAGGGCATGAAGGCACAGATCGCACCTCCAGCACAATCAATTTCACAGCCGATCTTGAAGCTGCTCGCCCTTCGGGCAGCGCGAGGGAGGATGAAGAGGTGGAATGCAAGCCGTAATCGATGTTTACTCAATGGTGCGTTTTGCTGATGTGCGCATATAGAATGACATCCGACTGACCTTCCGGGGCGGTCCAGGAATTAAATCTCAACCTAATTGATTTAAATCGGTCTTCTCGATAAGAGCAAAGGACTTTACACGTATCAAGGAGTGGAATCCACGATACGTTTCGCAGTGATTTGTAGTGCAGTATCAAAAGTACATATATCTAAACCGCGTCCCTTATTCACTGCGCTCTTGAAGTTTGGATCCTCCTCTAGATGAATGTTTCGTGTTGTTCATGCTATTGGACCAAATTGTATATTTCTCTATATCAGACGGACTGGGATACATACAACAGATTGACTGGTAGACTTCGTACACTACAAAGTGCGAGTTATGTAAACGGTCAGTGTTGTCGAGTGTTGTCGTCGCTCGCGGACTTTTATCTTATCGATGATGACGATGATGAGTTTCCCACGGCGGTCCACCAATCTCCGATCCTTTCGATTTCTACAACAACTGTAACGTTCTTTCAGCTCATTCACTACCATAGACCTCTGTCATGGCTGCCGAATTATACATACGAACAAACGCATCCACAACAGCGTACACTTCAAAGACTGAAGGAGTAACATCACAATCCGCATGGAACACCGTGTCTTCAATTGGTCGCGCGCGCATGCTATGAGTTACACGCGTCGGACTCGTTCCAAACATTTTGTCTCAGTCACCATTTCAACGACGATTATGTCTGGTGCACTGCAATAACTCCATGTATCTAACGTGTAAGTGCTCATAACCTCTAGCTCAGAAAATTTGGCTGATTGTTTCGATGTGGGTCACTTAGACGTCCTTTGTGCTCGGTATTTTACTTGAGCATCCTGCCAAAGCTATTACAGCCGAATTACGCTTGTCTCCTTGTTGAGCACCAATATTGACTAGTTCCAAGGCCTCTAACAAGTCGATCTCGTCGTTCCGGGCAGCCCGACGCATCTTTCCAGCTGTCGAAGTGGTTGACTATAGCTTCTTTGACATGTGAAGTTGGACCACGGCTTTGGAAAACAATTACTCGAGGCGCTTGACATCTACCGCACATACAAAGATATCGTTAATACTGCTAAAGTTAGACAGCGGTGGCGTCTGGGCAACTAAGTGCGAATATCGTGTCGATGGATAAGCGGTGGATGCTGACTCTGACTATGGCATATGCATAGCTCCCAGCCCTCCTGGTATATCAGCCCGTCGCCTAGCTTTGACTCCAACTCCGCATACTACAACAGGGTCTTCTCATCTCTCAACAACCATATCAGACGACTCAGAAGCTGATGCATCCTCTGCCGACAAATCTCCATTCCAGTCCTCGGTGTCCTCGAGCAATGACATGCGAAGAAGCGGCGGTATTTGGGCGACCTACGAGTTCCCTGCATACCGTCGTCGGACCACATATGGCCATCTGATTGCATTGTTCGCATTCGCACAGACCCGCGTAACAGGAGACCCTCCAGCCATAACTAGTGGTCAAAGGTTCAGCCAGCTACTTGGTCGATCATAAAGTGTGGGCTTCTGTGTTGGCAATGTCGGTACGGTGCGTACTGTGACATGATTTTTGTTTCAGGAGCCTGACGACTGCTTGCCTTATCCGTCAGTCTGCATCACACTTTCGTATCAGTATGCCTAAGTCATGGCATTATTTGAATGATCGCGGGACGAATATTACCCTGGATGCCCTGAAATGGTCTCGCAGGGAGCGAATACTTCATCCTGTCCAAACAGCAAATGTTCGGCTAGGCTAGTATTTAAGGAACATTAAGTGGTGAAATATGTTCGTAAAACAAGCTCTCTCAGGACGACTTAGCCATGCCAGAAAAATCCAAGGCAGAAGTAATTGCGGCTTACCAAGCAGGGTAAGGACTTATGAACGCCATCGTACTCAATCGAATGCTCACTCGCTCTCTAGCATATTCAGTAATTACGCCCTCAACGCTGTAGCAGGTTGTACACACCTCTAGGTATAGGGCGGAGCGCTGACCCTTCATCCTGCAGCTCTGGTTCTCTATGAACATCTCCTCACTCTCAAGGACGAGATCGACCTTCTTTTTCGGCGAAAATGGAACGCATCAACTTGGTTATTCATAGTTAACCGATATTGGCTGCTTGCTATTGTCCTGTTCTCGGATGTACCCGCAAGTCCACAGGTGAGCCATTTCGACACGACATATTCTCGTCGTTGCTGATTTCTGTAGATGTAAGTTTCGATTTGTGAGCATCGCATTTGCCTCGTTGAAAGCGGAATCTAGTTGTCACAATTCCCAATTGATGAACGTCTTGAACTTCTTCACCGCTGGGGAGATGTCAACGCTTACAACGACAGGTATGTCTCACGATTTGATAGGGAGGCCAGACTAATCACTATTGACTGTTGTACGCAGTATTTACGCTCTTACGCACTTATGCACTACTACAAGGTTACTCGTGGCGGTATGCCGTCATGGCTATTCTGACCACACTTTATCTTACGAGTTTTATACTCGCTACAGTACGTATTGCTCCGCTCAAAACAGCATCAACAATCCCTTACGAACATGGATTAGTATATAGACTTCATTTCGTTTTGGGTTTATGCCAATGATTCCATTCTGGGCTCCTTATGTTTGCAAGCCGTATCCCCGACTGCATTAATGATCGAAGACCAGTATGTCAATTCAGACTTTCTCTAAGATCGTAATATATGAAGTACTGACAGATACACCTCCTGCGTCTCAGCTGTGAGTAGTCCTATATTAGTTGAATTTCCCAGTTGATATTTTCCCCCATGGGCAGTGCACAAGGTGGTCTCAATTGTGGGCATCATCTCGGAAGCATCGGTGTTCGTCGCGACGGTAGTAAGGACAGCCCGGCAGGTACGACAAGCGTCTTCACTAGGACTCGGGATTACCCTGAGCGAAGTTCTGCTACGCGATGGTAAGCTCCTTGCTCCAACTTCGATCTGGCACTAAGCATGCACTATTTCTAGGTAGTCTGTTCTTCCTGTAAGATGGTCGCGCTCAGGCACGGACAATACATGTTAATGGCTTTTGTTGTCCTACAGTCTGCTCTTGATCGTTGATCTTCTACTTGTTATACCCTCATTCAACGTACGCGCTTGCCGTCTGACTTCCTACCAGATTAATATCAACTAAATTCATAGGCATCCGGGCTTAATCAAGCCATAGACTACCTCACTGCACCCTTGGTTAATGTGTATGTCCTTCTTTTCTCTCTAGGAATGCTTCTGATGTATATCACGACAGCCTTCCTCTCCTCCTCCTTTCGCGGTTCATCATCAACCTGCGCCGAGTCAACTCATCACCAATCAGCTCGTCCGCTAATACGCACCTGTCACGTTTCTCCATCCCGAGCTTCCGCGTGCCGACTATGGACGAGGTTATAGGTGACCTGGGCGAACCGCTCGAATTTGTGGACTACCGTACAGATGACGAGGATACACATGATGATGTGGGCGTCGACACAGATTTGGAGCAACAGGTTACGACGCATGACGCAGACCTTGAAGTCGGTGGTCCATCTGGCCACACAAGCGATAGTTTCAGTTCCAATGTCGAAGCGGAGGTAAGCACTTTGCACGCATACAATACAGCTTGCTGAAATGCCTCTATGCGTCAGCTCTGACTCGATCCGATAGTCTCGGCGTAACCTAGGAACAGGACGTCACTATGTACTCGATTGAAGCTGTCATTTGTGACCTCATACTGTCATGCTACTAGTAGTCCCGCGGTCATCTGTTCTTGACGATCGCAGTGATCCCCTGATACGAACTTTCCAGACGTTACCAAGTCTTATTTCTCTTCTGTGTATGAAGTATCGACGGACCCTTGTGGATATCGCATGGTCGTGCTTTCTCTGCCAACTCGGATGAGGTGCGCAATGAGCATCTATAGACGCACGAAAGGCATTTGGTAGGCGACATCACGTCGTGAAGCAGTGTAAAGAAGCCGTCGTACCGTCCCTGAACGAGGTAGGCATGAAAACAAACTCAAGTGCAGGTTAGAAGTTCGCGCTTGAAGCCGCTCGGCCGTTACCGAGGGGGCGCTTTGCCCCAGATAACGATCTGCGCGGCGCGCTGTCGTCCCGTTTTGGACGTGAGTACCTTCTCAGACGCGTCCACCCCTCCCAGTGCGTGAATGACGGAGATGTCAACAAGCTGTGGCGATAAGGTGAGCATCTCTGTCATACAATCAACACATGGAGTCGTATAGTATATCTGACGCAAGACGTAGAGGTTATTTCAGGACGACATGTTGAAGTAGCGAGCTATCTCCGCGACTGGTTTACTGGAGACCTATGCCTTCTTAGCCTTCGAACCGCTACCATGACACAGTCAATTAGTGTAACTTGAACTACCGGGGCTGATGGTACGATTGACCTGGAAGAATCACGGCACCATCACACGACTCCCGCACTATACACGTCCCCCGTATACCAACCATCCCAAGGACCATTGACAAAGCGTCAACTGCGGGCAAGCAAAGCTTCCCATCCCGGGCGCGCCGCCAGTCCGCGAATATCCACATCAACATACCCACTGTACTGTACAGGACGGCGACAATGTCCCGCCGTCGCACTAAAATACGTCTCCCTGTTTACTCTCCTTTGTCACTCACGTCCTCGTCGCTCCGCACGCGCACGAGTCCGGTGCAGATGCGTCCCCGACTCCGCGGCTCTTCTCTACCTCATGTGTTCCTCAGCAAGCAAGAGGTATCAAGCAGACTATATGCGCCCTGCAGGGTCAGCTCAGGTACGCCACCATACCGCCGCTACGCGACGAACCTCATAAGCATCCACCCCTGGGGCCTGCCTCGACACGCCCAGCCCGGACGACGGCGCGCCTTTGAGCCCCATGCAGTACGGCCAGTAGCACAGCAGCGGGAATTGCGCGCAGGAATAGCATACTCGCGCCTTGTCCTTATCTTCTTCCATAAATACACACCAAAGCAAAATTAAGATACAACATACCCATGAAGCAGTGTCCCGCGGACATGCTGTGTTAATACCATCACACGGATCCCCGGCCCTCGTACCGGGTCTCGAGAGGGTATGTTATTCTTACCTGTGTCGCCGGACGTCGCTGGCGGAGACCCTGAGCACGCGCTGGAGTCTCTTATTGCTGCTTCGTTGCTACGCCGGCGTACATACAGCGGAACGCGCTGAGACTCTGAACCTAAACATCTGCGCTTCGGACCGGCCGCGCGCACCTACATACTGCAAACACTCAAGTTCTTCATCAGTCTCCACTGATAAGTCTCCAAGTCTCCAAGTCTCCAAGCTTCGAGTGACAACCCTCACTATGATCACAAACGCGAGCAAGAGATCGCAGACAAAGTCTTATCGCACAAGTTCAAACGCACACCAAAGACTTTGAGAGTTCACAACCTTTATTTTACTTTCTACGGCCCATCGGGCGGGGCTTAGGCTACTGTACAAACATTCTTCGAGTGTGCAGTGTGCAGTATGCAGTATGTAGGATACGTAGTACAACAGGCGGACGCAGAGCGAGCGAGACAAAAATCTATCGTGGCGCAGAGCCAATAACGGGGGTGGATGGGTAGGCGGGAGAGAGAGAGAGGGAGGTACAACGTCGGATTAAGGAGGGGAACACGAACAAGGACCTAGCGCGACCGGACCACGAGAGCCCGCACCAGCGCACGCACGCCCCGCCGCGCCTCCGCGCCGCACACAAAGACGGCGCCGAGCACCACGGCCAGGGCGAGCGCTGCGACGAGCGCCAGGAGCTTACGCAGTGTACTTGTTCGTGAGCCCGGAGAGCTCGGCCTGGACCTTGAGCGCGCGGGGCGCGTCGTGCATCGGCATGATCATCTCGACGAGCTGGATCTTGTCCGCGCGCGCGAACTTCTCGTCCTCGAGCAGGCGCGAGAGCTCCGTCTTGGTGCGCACGGTGTACGACTGGCACGAGCGGCCCTCGGCGCCGCCCATCGTCGACAGAAGCGAGGTCCACTCCCTGTAAGTGACGAGTTAGCAACGAATGAAGGAGGGAGGGAGAGGAGAGGAGACGCACCAGTTGGTGATGTCGTTGTACTTGGCCTTCTCACCGTGCAGGTACCGCTCGATGGTGTAGCCCGAGTTGTTGAGCACGAAGATGATCGGCTTCACGCCGAGCTTGTGCATGACCGACAGCTCCTGAACCGTGAGCTGGAGCGAGCCGTCGCCGACGAACAGAATCGTGCGCGACATGCCGATGTCCTGCGCCGCAAGCGCGGCACCGAGCGTCGAGCCGACGGTCCAGCCAATGGAGCCCCAGAGGATCTGCGACACAAAGACGGAGCCCTCGGGGAACGGCACGTCGAGGACACCGAACGAGGACGTGCCCGTCTCCGCGACGATGACGTCGCCCGAGCGGAAGAACTTGCCCATGCGCGGCCAGAGCCACGACTGCGAGATCGTCTCGTTCGCCTCCTGGGGGACGGGCGTCGTGAAGCGGGGCACCTCGATGAGCTGCGCGCCCTCCGAGAGGCTGGCCAGACGCTCGGTGAGCTTGGGCAGCAGCCACTTCATGCCGATGCCGGGGAACGTCGCGTGCTGGACGATGGTGTGGTCCGAGTGCAGCTCGATCGAGCGCGTCGCGGGGATCTGGTAGGTGAAGTTGCCGGTGTTGAAGTCGGACTTGAGGCCGCCGAGCGAGAGGATGAGCTTCGCGTTCTCGACCTTCTCCTTGACCTCAGGACGGGAGATCGTGCCGACGTAGATCTAGGAACACAAGCGCGCGTAAGTAAAGCGGCCGGCGATCAAACTTTGTCATTAGAAGACTCACACCACCGTAGCGCTCGTACGCCTCAGAGACCGCGGTCTTGCCCATGGGTGCGGCGTAGACGGGGAACTTGCTCTTCTCGACGAGCTCCTTGACCTCCTTGCGGACGCCGTGGCGGATGGCGCAGGCGTCGACGAGGAGGACGACGTCGCGGTCGGCCGCCTCGATGAGCTTCATGATCTCGTCGAGGACGAAGGACTCGACCTCGGGGTTGTTGCGCGGGGGCGCGAGGTTGAGGGGCGTGAGGAGACGCTTCTTGGGGATGTGGACGTGGACGAGGTCGGTGGGGAGCATCAGGTACGAGGGCTTCGCGAAGAGGACGGTCTCGGTGATGACACGGTCGATCTCGGCGGCGATGGTGGCCTTGTCGGTGAGGTTGGCGTGCGAGCACACAAAGTTCTGGAAGGCCTTGTAGTAGGCATCGAAGCGGCCGTCGCCCAGGGTGTGGTGGAGGATGGGCTTGGTCTTTTGCTGGTCGGTCCTGGGCACACCGACGATGTGCAGGACGGGGACGTGCTCAGAGTAGGCTGGGTGATGAAAATGACGTCAGCACGAAAAAATCGCTGGACGAAAAAGGGGAACGGACCTCCGGCGATACCGTTGACGGCGGAGAGCTCGCCGACACCGAAGGTGGTGAGGAGGACACCGATGGAGCCCTCCTTCACGCGGGCGTAGCCGTCGGCGGCGTAGGAGGCGTTGAGCTCGTTGCAGTTGCCGGCCCACTGGATCTTGGGGTGTGCCTCGACGTAGTCCTGTGTGCGTTATCAGTATCCCATCGGGCGCGTATCACTCAGGGGCGCGACGTACGAGGAAACCTGGGGGAAGCAGGAGATGAGTGCGAGGTTCAGCGACGACGATCCCGGGGATCACTTACCAAGGTTGAAGTCACCGGGGAGACCGAACATGGTCTGGAAAGCGCAGAGGGTAAGAGGGGAGCGCGATAAAAAGAGAGAGGAGGACGTACGGTGACACCGAGCTGGTTGAGACGCTCGAGGAGGTAGTCGGCGACGGTGCAGGTCTCGGAGGCGGCGGGGACAGAGTCGGCGACGCCCATGGTGGTGAGCTCATGCTTGAGGCGGTTGAGCTCGGCCTCGAGGGAGGCGACGACCTGGGTGACTTGGTCTGCGCCGGGCATTTTCGATGTTCTAGATGGAGTGGTAGAGAGGTATAGGAGAGGACAGGTGAGGGCGGTCAGGCGGCGTGGAGGGTTTTTATACGAGGCACGAAAGGGGACGCGGAAGGCTCTGTGCGGCTCTGTGCTGGGTTTGCGATGGCGATCGTGTGTGTTCTGGGCACACAGTCTCTTTTCCATCGGCTGCGACGGCTGGGTCCCCGCGACCGTCCCGTTATTTGCACCTGGTCTGCACCTGGTCTGGATCGCCGCTATGATGCAATGCGTTAGATTAGATTAGATCAAGCCCGTCCGTTGATCTTGTCGCTGCGAGCGAGTATCGATTCAGTTCAGTGACTATTCCCGGCTTTCTTCTCTCGTATCCGCATCGTATTCCCCGCCTACAGCCCTTTGTTCGCTCTCCTCGCTCGGAATAAACAGCTGGTCGCTCCGCTGTCCTTTTTCCCTCTCCCAGATCCCGTACGAGATCGGCCAGTAAGACGGCTGGGAGAGCCATTCTAGCCCCGTTTGGCGCCCGATCGAGGCTGCCCTCGTCTCAGCTCTCGTCTTCTTCCCGCACCGCTGCAGCGCGCCAACCGATTCTTTTCTTGCCACCACGCCCCCGTCCCCTGCCCATTTTTCGCCAGTTATTTTTTGCAGCAAACCCACGCCCGCTCGTCCAACCCGCGCACGCGCGCTCCACTCCGCCTCCCCGTCGCCGTCTGCGCCTCTCCCGTCCTCGCTTTTCTTCGCCCGCCAATCACCTCTCAGGGGCTCCCCAACGCGCACACTCGTCCGACGCACTCTTCCAGCAGACCGTGTCTCAGATCCTTTCGTATCGTGGGAGCCAATGCTATGTTACATTGCGTACTGTACACTACGACCTACAACATATTCCAGACCCATGTATCGTCCATCACCACGCAACTGTCGCGTTCCTGCTACTGTACATACCACCGCCGCGGTCGAGCCGCTATAATACTACGCCAATGTCATCACACATCTCCGTCGAATTTTTCACTCGGATGTGCGCAACCTTGTACCGAGTATCGGCGACAGTGCCATGATGTGCCGCGGCTGCACATCCGCGCAGCCAATGATGCTCACCTGCCGCAGTGTCCGTCCGCGCTGGCCTTCCGCGAGGGTGTCCGTGTGCAGCACGCGCGCCACGAACGCGTTCACCACCGCGTCTCCCGTCAGCCGATGGCACTTTTCCAGCTCCAGGGACACCAATCGCGGCAGCCGCACCCGCACGGCCTCCTCGTCCTCACCATTCTCCCCAAAAACTGCTCCGAGGTACCGCGGCGCCCGTGCGCGATACGGCGCAAGCAGCCTGATGACCCTGTCAGACATGTCCGACGCGATGATCCGGAAGTCCCGCAGGTGGGTGAGGTGCTCGAAGCACCACGCAAAGTCCTTCGTGCGCATGTCCGCGTAGTTCATGTCGAGCACCTGCAGCGGCGGCCGGCTCCGCGCGATGAGCCGCCGCAAGCCCATCCCCGTCCCGAGGTCGCTCCACGGGCTCTGCGAAAAGTCGTGCGCCTCGTCCTCGCTGTCGCCCGGCTCCGCGTCCGCGTCGCGCGCGTGCGCCGCGTGCCGCAGCTCAAACTCCATGTTCGTGTGCTCGAGGTACAGCTCGCGCAGCGCGGGCGCGTCGAGGTGCGAGAGGATCGCGCGCACGGCGCACGTGCTCCGCAGGACGAGCGTGTGCAGCCGCGGGAGCCGCGCGACGGGCGCCGCGCCCCGCGGCGCGTGCGGCGGGGGCGGAGGCGGCTCGTGCGGGTAGCCCGAGAAGCGGAGCTCCTCGAGCTGCGGGCAGAACGCGAGGAAGCGCACGAGCCGCGCCGGGTCCGGCGTCACGTCCGGGCTGTTCTCGAGGATCGCGAGCGAGCGCAGCGGGACGGGGACCATGAGCGGCGCGAGCGGGAGCTCGAGCGCCGTCGCGCGCATCGTGAGCTTGTTGAGCAGCGGGGCGCCCGCGCCGCCGTGCGCGTGCGCGGCGAGGTACGGCGGGAAGGCGGAGAAGGTCGGCGCGCGCGGGGCGCCGTCGTCGTCGTCGAGCTCGGCGGCGCCCTTGAGGGTGATGATGAGGTGGTGGAGCGCCGCCTGCGCGGGGTCGTCCGCGAGCGCGGCGACGGCGATCGTCTCGTGCGTGCGCCCGGCGAGCTCGAGCGTGCGGCAGCGGTGCAGGTGTGGGAGGACGGGCGCGAGGAGCGGGAGGAGGCTGTCGGGCCGCGCGAGCTGCACGCGGACGTCGAAGGCGTGCGGGTGCGAATGCGCGAGCCAGAGCGCGGCTTGGCGGTGCGAGGCGGGGACGGGGCGCTGCGTGTCGTCGAGCGAGAGGCGGCGCCAGGCGTCGGGCGTCGTCCAGATGACCGTGCGCCAGCCGCGGCAGACCTGCGCGAGGACGAGCGGGGCGAGGGGGGCGTCGTCGCCGGTGCAGAGGGCGAAGATCTCGATAAGGAGCTCGGTCGGCAGGCTATCGATGGACGTCGAGCTAGGTTTGTGAGACTCGAGGCTGTTGGTGGGGCGCGACGGGGCGAGGCAGTCGCTTGTCGGTGTAGAAGCCTTGCCCATCGTGCACGAGGGGGACGAGACAGCGAGGACGACAGCAAGAGCAGGCCCGGTGGCGGCAAGGAGTGCGAGGAGTAAGTGCAGGCGTGGGAATCTGATGCAGGCTCGTACCAGTCGCCTGACCGTCCGCCAAGAGCATCTCAGCGTCGTCGAAAGCGCGTCGCCGCCGTCGACGACAGCGAGCACACCCAGCGAGCACGCAGCATCGTCCAGCGATCAGTATGTGGCGAGCAGAGGGAGACAGAGCGCAGGCCGTCGCCCGCACCGCCGAGACCGCCCCAAGGCCACCGGCCCCCCGCTTCGGCGCGCGCTTGTCGGAACGCGAAAACGAAAAACCCATTTTTCTGCCCGCCGTTTTCGCCGGAGAATAAACCGCCGCTGACTAAGCACGAAACTGCACAGAACACGCGGGCTGAGCCCCAATGCGCTGAACTCTATTCCGCCACCAGCATCCCCCGTCGACACCGCGCACGTCGCTCGCCCCGCCCGCCGTATCAAGGTAATCGCTCTCTCTTAACAAAATGCCGGGTGTACGAGACATTAGGTGCGTCCTTTGAATGCTACGAGGGGGAAACTATGCGCGGATGGCTGACGGAAACATTGCGCTGGTGTAGCGCGGAGGCATTCATTGCCGCATACTCTTCCCACCTCAAGCGGTCTGGCAAGCTCGAGGTCCCGACATGGGTAGACATTGTCAAGACTGGCGCGTTCAAAGAGCTTGCGCCCTACGACCCTGACTGGTACTACGTCCGCGCAGGTCCGTACTCGCATTGCACCATGTTACCTTACCGCATTACTTAATACCAACAATTATAATCCTCTACCTCTGGACCCAACCCCACATCGCGCACCCACAGCCGCCGTCGCGCGACACATCTACCTCCGCAAAGACGTCGGCATCGGTGCGCTCACAAAACTGCACGGCGGCGCGAAGCGCCGCGGCAACCGCCCCTCGCACCACGCGGCCGCGTCCGCGAGCGTGCAGCGCAAGATCTGCCAGTCGCTCGAGAAGATCGGCGTGCTCGAGCAGACGGACAACGGCGGCCGCCGGATCAGCCAGGACGGCCAGCGCGACCTCGACCGCATCGCGACGGCCGTCGTGGAGGCGCAGCGCGAGGAGGAGGACGAGGAGGAGGAAGAGGAGGAGGCTGAGGCTGAGGAGGACGAGGAGTAGAGGGCTGGTCAGAGAGATTGGACGGGCGGGGTGCTGGGATAAGGCGGGTGACGGTGAGATGCTGCGAGGCCGCGGGACTGGGACTGTGGCTTGGAAGGGCAGGGTCGGGTACCGCGCTTTGGCAACCGCTGCCGCGGCAGACGTATGGTTTCGCATGGCTTTCCTCCTCTGTTTTGCTATCGTTTTCTCACTTCTATGACACATGCGAATCACCAAAGCTCAGCACCTCCGTCCATCCGCGTATGCGCTGCCTTCGGGCCTGCCAGTCCGCTCTGGAGTCGGGACGATCCCTGGCCTCCGCACTTGCATGCCATCTTGCAGCCCTTCCCCGTTCCCCTCGACTATCACGCTTATCCCCGCCCGCTCACCAATGCAGCTGTATCGCTAGTTCATTATTTCTAAGTATCACAGCCTCGTCCCTGAGTGTGCGTGCGCTTTGCTTGGCACCGAAAGGCGTCTAATCTGAGTACCGCTTGATCGTTTGGTGCTAACGCGCTGATCTCACCTTGTCTCCGGACGTCGAGGAGGCGGCCCTTGGGGAGCAATGCTGCATCGAGCATGAGCGATCCTACGAAACACCAACGTACACATACACATAGAGCTTCCGCATTTTACGACGCGCATGAGCAGCGGATGGCAGGCCAGGCGCACGTACGCCGTTTGATGGACGGCGGGTTTCCGTACTCGAGGTGCGTTGTGGAGAGCTATATGCTTCGGTTTGAGTGGACCCTAACACCAGATATCATGACATGATTCTCGTATTATCGGTACCTTGGCAGGAAGCTCTCCGTGCACAGCTCCTGCGTGAACGCGCTGGCGTTCTCGAACGGCGGCGGCCGGTGGCTCGCGAGTGCGGGGGACGGTGCGTCTGACCTCGTTCGGAACTAGTTGACTGGTGTTGTGCTGAGCGGCGTGTTGTGTGTTGCATTGCAGACCCGTATGTCCTGCTCTGGGACTTCCACCAGGAGGACGTCTTTGCGCCGGCGCATGTGTTTCGCGGGCCGCGGGTGCGTCCAACTACTAGTATTCATGTGCGGGTGTCAGTGCACTGACGTCGACTTCTGGTGCGCGGCCTCATATATGCAGGCCAACGTCTTCACGCTCGCGTTCTCCGCGACGAACCAGTACCTGTACTCGTGCGTGCTTCTCCACCCGCTCATACGCATGCTATGAATGTCCGATTTGGTTGTTTGTAGTGGCGACACGAACGAGACGATCCTCAAGTACGATCTGACGCGCCTCGGGGACTCCTCTTCGGGCCCCGGTGTCCCCGAGAGCGCATTTTCGGCGCATTCGGTGCGTCGCTCTCCTCGCTTTCATACTACATGTATGCTAGGGGACTGAGGGCGGCCATGTGCATGTATGCAGGAGAACGTCAGGGCGATAACGTGCCACCCCGAGCTCGACGCGGTGTTCATCAGCACGGGGTACGTGCCCGATTATGTCTTCTTCACCGTCATTGTCCTCATGCACACCTTACCACCCTTTCCACATATCGCCAGCGACGACGGGAAGATCCTCCTGCACGACGCGCGCGCGGGGCACACGCGCCAGGCGGCGCTGCAGCACGGCGCGGAGGTGACGAGCGCGCAGTTCCACCCGGCGGTGCCGCACGTGTTCGCGACGGCGGACGCGCGCGGCGGGGTGTGTCTGCGGGACACGCGCATGGCGTTTGGGCCGGAGGCGGGGAGGAGGACGGGTGGGGTTGTGCAGACGGTATGTGGTTCGTTCTGGCGGTCACACGCTTTCAGATGGAGGACATCATGCTGAATATGGGACGGACAGTATGTGACGGCGCTGTCGAAGACGTCGGTGTCGCACCTCGCGCGTCCGGAGGCGACGAGTGTCACCTTCGACCGTACAGGTTAGTCCACTCGTCCGTGTCCGTTCGTCTATCGGCCTCATTTCTCCATAGGGTCAAAGCTCGCGGTCACCTTCCTCAGCTACTACCCCACGATATACAGCCTCGCCGACCCGCTCCCTCTCGCCGTCTGCTCCGCGCGCACCCGCCCTGACGGCAGCCCCATACCCGCTGGGGAGCGCACGTACACGAATGTGTGTACCATGAAGGTCAGTGTCCGTACTGATACCGCGTACCCTCCCAGTTCCGGATATCGCCGACCGTTCAACGTTCATTATCGACTGATGATTTCTTACGTGCAGCACGGCTCGTTCGGTGGGCCGGGACTGGACAGCGACGAGTACTACAGCGCGGGCTCGGACGATTTTTGTGCGTATGTATGGAAGGTGCCGGGTGTTGAGGAGCTGAGGCTCGCGAGGGAGACTGTCTCTGCGAATAGATGGAAGTCCCTGGGCGAGGAACGCATAGGTATGAATCATTCACCGAACCTTTTGTTTGGCGGAATGACTTACTCGCATTCGGTGAACAGCTTTCACCGCCTTCCCGACGAAGGACAGGCATATTCCAGTCGACCTCTCGACCCCGCTCGCGCGGCTTGCAGGTTTGTATTCTCATCACACATACCCGTTGTCTTACTGATTCGAACCACTTGCACAGGACATAAGTCAATCGTCAACACGGCGCTGTTCCATCCGCATCTTCCGCTCCTGCTCACCGCCGGGGTCGAGCGCCACATCTTCATACACAGTCCCACGCCCAACGGGCCCTGCCTGGACGAGATGGAGCCGACGCCGACTGAGGTGCGACAGCTCCCTGGGCCGAGCCTTCACAGTCATAGGATCATGATCCGTGCGCTCACGTCTGGTCTCGCGATGGACGACGACGACGCGAGCACGATCGCGCTGTTTGACGAGTAAGTGCGCATGAGTCGGGACTTATGCTGTAATGCTCATGTATTTTTCGTGCAGGATCTTCCGTTCTGAAGGGGAATCGGACGTGTTCGACACGCGCCGCTGGAATCCTGACTCAGATGAGGAGCCCGAGGAACACGACAGCTCAGACGACGACGATCACGACGACTCGGACGAGCGCTCCTTAGATATGGAACTAGATGCTTTCCTTTAATCCCACACCTACAGGATACCTACTCGCCCAGTGCATACAGGAACGCCTCCGTCTCGCGCCCCTCGTTCATCTTCACGATGCTCGCCGCGACGTGCCCCCGCGCCGCCTGCTGCTCGCGGTACAGGTACGCCTGCGCGTACTGCACGGCGAGGCGGCGCTCCGCGAGCGACGCGTCCTTGCCGACCCAGACGTAGATCGCGGGACTCGTCGCGCTGAACGTGTCGTCGAGGAGGAAGGCGTCCGCGGGGGAGAGCGACGCGCGTGTCGCGGGCTCGATCGCGTCGAAGGCGACTTGGCCGGATGCGTCGGAGAGGCGGAAGAGGTGCGCGGGTGTGGTCTGTGTTTCGGGCTCCTCTGCGGCTGGTATGGCGTCCACGCCGAGCTCAGAGAGGAAGAGTCCGACACCCTGTCCTCCTTCGTCTGGTGCGGATGATACGTGTTAATGGCAGCCGTCAAATAGAGACAAAATACCGCTTACCGAACACCTGGACGTCACACTGCACAGTCGCACGACGCTCGTTCGCCATGCTCTGCGCGAACTCCGCCGCCTTGAATCGCTCCTTGCCCACACTTCCCTTCGTGTTCAGCTGCCATATCTTAGCCCCCATGTCGAGCAAGTAAGCATCCCCTGGGACCAAGCTGGCACCCACTGGAGGAACCTCGCGTACAAGGAGGCGCGTACGCGTGGAGACGATCCTGTAGAGGCGTCTGGTGTTGTCGGGAGGCGATGCAGCGACATGATGGAAGCCTGTGGCGACGCCGCCGCGCAGAGAGAGGAAGCGGGGGAAGTAGGAGAGGAACTTGGGGGATTCGTAGCCTTGTATTTCGCGGTATTGTACGGGACGTCCGCCAAGGTCTGTCACACTGTCAGTTCAAATACATGCAGGTGCGTGGGAGGTACAGACGGTCATCGAGTTCGACTGTCTTGTACGCTGCCGTGCCGGCTTCGTCCTGTGTGCTCTCCGATCCTATCCAGAAGTGTAAGTTGTACGACAACTCCTCGGAGTCTGGCTTCTCTTTGTACGTCTGGAAGCCTTATTTTCAGCGTGTGTACAGACGCTTTAGAAAATAACCCTCTTACGTGGAGGATTATGTACGAGTCTCCGTCGTAGAACGAGCCATATCGTTCCTTAGGCCATACTACGACGGCGAATTTCTCGATGCGCCATATCTGTGTACCTGGCTCTTTTCCCGCGTTGTCCCAAGCAGTCTCTTTGTCTCCCGCATGTTCCCTAACACGCTTCTCGAGCTATTGGACATCGATTAACATCAGTACACAATATAAGCTGGGGTGCAATGTCGAGTTACTTGCATCCGAGCCTAACAAGGCAATGTTAGAGTCTTCGATGTTGTACTTCGGTAACGAGGTCAGTAAGACGTTGTCCGCCATGCTTGATAGATCCGCGATTAATAGGATCTTGATTTAGGAATTCAGCAAAAGGTCTGGCTTAAAAGGAGATGATAGAGTCCGACACCGCCACCAGATGTGGCATCGGATAGTACTGCTAAGTTAACGCCCTTGGCACGCGTATCACATTGATTTTGATCTTCGTGATCGCTGCAGTCCCGACTCCCTTTCCGCACTCGACTCCCGACTTGCAAGCTGGCATTTCGCAGATCCCAATCCTCGACAAGTTTGCCCCGAGTAGAATGAGTATATACCCGAAGAGCGGTACTTGGTTTTCTGGGGAAGAAAGACAATCAAGCGCAAACCTAGCCTATTAGCCGTTCGTCTTGTTTCGATTGGAACTCATTGACATCAGACACTAGAAGAATATCACGTACGGTGCACAGCCTGGATATCCAAAGCACTCGGCCGCTCCGAACACATGCAAATCGTGGATATCGGAGCGACGCCATATAAAGGATTAGGAAAGGGGTGTAGCCAAGACGCCGCAGCTACCACTCCCTTGATCTCCAACCAGTTCTTGCAGAATGACCGCCGGTGCTCAACGTGAACTCATTACTCTTGCCGTGCCAACCACAATTCATGTCATCGGAGAAGTGGTCGAGGGTGAGATCTTTCTCAACTTCGCTGAGTTGCAGAACACCCAGATCGAGGAGCTACATGTGAAGCTGCGGGGTTCAGTTGCCACGTATGCATATTATCTATTCTCTGCATCGACACGCTGATTCAGATGGCACACAGACGGATCACTCGGACTCAAGGGCAAAGTACCAGGACCAGACGACAGGTAGTTGAACTGGTTCGCCAGAACGCATCTTTATGGACCCGGGGTTCAGCATATCCGCCAGCCGGCACAGACATCCTCAGGCTGCCTTTTCGCTTCACTCTGAGTGCAAGCCAGGAACTCCCCTCTTGCTATTATGAAGCACGTCGTAGGCGCGGTTGTGTCGGATACTCGATCGAAGTGGTTGGCGTACGCACTGGCCTTCACTTCAATAAGCGGGTTTACCTACCAATGTCTGTGCTCCCGTCAAACTTGAAAGGTGCAAGTATGAGCCAGGAGCTGAGGGCGGGTTTGATCACCGCGTGGCGAAACGTCGAATTCAAGAAGGCAATACGAAGAGGTATCTGGGGCGATTTTTCTAATGTACAAGTCATCGTAAGCTTTACAGCCTTGTTCGCCTAGCGGATGTTGATGAAATTATATTTAGGTAACCATGCCAGACATCCCTGTCGTTCCTGTATTCACTCCGATACCTTTCGTGATCAAGATTACGACCATCACTAAACCCATGAAGCAAGAAGATACGCCCACGGATCAGCCTATCTTTCCCGCACCGCCGAATCATCCCAGGAATGTCGAATTCAACTTAACCAGACAGGTTATGATACGTACACACAGCTGGACCGAACACGGCAACGACACAGTTGCAGTTCTCGGCGGTTTTGGCCCCGGTGTTCCCGCTAATCAACCAAACTGGTACGACCAAGTCCAGGTGGAAACGACGGAAAATGTCTGGCTACCTGATCTTGGCGACGAGAAGAAGAATAGAGGCTCTTGGAAGCAACAGATCGCATTCAGGTCTGGTTTTACGCTGACCTGCCCACCTACCTTTTCGTCGAACACCATGAACATACTCGTAAGACTTCTGCATTGCCGAATGCATACAAATCCTGATTGGTCACACCGTTTCGCAGTATAATTTGGAAGTCAAAGTCGGCTTCCCTGGTATTGGCAACGACCTGAAAGGTTATTTGCCTATCGTTGTAGTTTCTAGCATGTTACCGCCAGGATCAGGTGCTTGGGACGGCCCTCCTCCAGAACTTGAGCTTCCACCGTACGTGGTTCAGGCTGAGATCAATCGTCCTTATTCATCCATCTCTACTCCAGTGCTTATTTCTCTGCTTCGGACTGGAGCCATGACGAAAAGGATGGCGATTAAGTGGCTATATCTTTCATTTGGCTGTCTAAGTTTGATACCTTCATCAAATGTCACTGGTTTACGATGAAGCTGTTATAAAGCGTCGGAGTGGCCTGGGTGCCATGAAGACGTTGCACACAGGTAATCTGTCACTGTCGCGCCTTGGGTACCATGGGTCATTTCAACATACACCGTACCTAATGCTTGTTCTGGCAAACTCGTGTACAAAAGTGGTTGGTCGTTCTCGTTAGACTATAACGCTCATATTGACATCGACAGCTGAAGTCATACAGGGAACAGCTGAGCTTCACACTAAGCGCGTATAGAGCATATCGGAATGGCTTCCTATATCTTCCCATTAGAAGACGCCTGCCCAAGGCGCAGCAGTTCACCTTCTCTCGGTCTCGTAGCCATCCTAACACAATGACAGCCAGCACTCAACGCGAGCTCATCAACCTCACTCTACCGCATACGCTGCATGTCATCGGGGAGGTCGTGGAGGGTGAAGTTCTGTTGAACTTCACTGAATTACAGAATACGCAGATTGAAGAACTCCATGTCAAGCTGCGAGCATCCGTTGCCACGTACGTACGATGCGCTTTGTATACATCAGACTGACTCCGATTTCCCACCCATTTGCAGACAAATCACTCGCCAGCAAGGCGAAGGTTCAATGACTAGACGTCAAAAGGTCGAATTGATCCGCCAGAACGTGTCTTTGTGGACTCGCGGCTCGGCATATCCTCCGGCGGGGACAGATACTCTAAGGCTACCTTTTCGCTTTAACCTGGATGCGAGCCAAGACCTCCCCTCTTGTTACTATCGGGCCCACAGCAAACGAGGTTATGTCGGATATTCTATCGAAGCAGTCGGCGTGCGCACCGGCTTTCACTTTAATAAGCGAGCTTTAGTCCCTATGTCAGTACTCCCGTCCAATTTGAAGGGTGCGAACTTGAGTCAAGAGCTTCGGTCGGGCTCAGTCCCCGCTTGGCGCACGGTAGAGTTTACGAAGGCAATACGAAAAGGCATATGGGGAGATCACTCGCATGTGCAAGCTGTTGTAAGTTGTTTCGCCAATGTTTCGCCTCGGACGCTCAATAGACTGGGCCAGTTGACCTTGCCCGATATCACAGTCATACCTATGTTCACGGCGATACCCTTCGTGCTCAATATTATCACCATTACAAAACCCATGAAACATGGAGATACACCAACAGATCAGGCTATTTTTCCTGCACCCCCAAGTGATCCAAAGAATTTGCACTTCGGATTGTTCAGAAGGATTATGGTCCGGACGCATAGCTGGACCGAATACGGGAACGATAAAGTCGCAGACTTCAAGGGTTTCGGTGCTGATGTACCTGCTGATCAACTAGATTGGTACGATCAGGTTCAAGTGGAGACCGCAGAGAACGTCTGGCTTCCCGATCTTGGCGACGAGAAGAAGGACAATGGATCGTGGAAACAGCAGGTCGCATTCAAGTCCAGCTTCACGCTGACTTGCCCTCCTACATTCTCGTCAAATACGATGAGTGTGGATGTAAGTTGGTCACTTCTTCTCACGTCTTGATATAAATTACACTTCCGCAGTACAATTTAGGCATGAAAATCAGTTTCCCCGGAATTGGAAACGATTTGAAGGGTCAGGTACCTATTGTTGTGATTTCGAGCATATTACCGCCAGGAGCAGGCGCTTGGGACGGCCCTCCTCCAGTGCTCGAACTGCCCCCGTACGTGACCATGATATTTAGATTCCCTACTTGCTCAGGTCATTCTCGTCTAGTGACTATTTCTCGACAACGGAATGGGACCAGAAGGAGAAAGATACTGATTGATCAGTCATTCCCGAAACCCTTTCCTCCTAGTCGCCGGAACGTGTTGCATCAACATCTGTAATGTTCGCATGGTGCTTAGCATATGTAGTGGAGAGATCACAGAAGAGGAGATTATCCGCAAGAAGAGATTCTGTCTGTCCATCGTGATTTGACCGTTTCCGTACACCTCTGGGCTAGGGCTTATACCTGGTAGACAGATGCGGTGCAAGGGGCTAGCTTCGGACACCAATTCAACGTCAACTTTCATCATATTGTGGTTTGATTGCATCCTCGAATTTCCAGCTACGGCATGAATAACTCACGAAG
Source organism: Pleurotus ostreatoroseus (assembly GCA_005298045.1). NCBI lineage: Eukaryota > Fungi > Basidiomycota > Agaricomycetes > Agaricales > Pleurotaceae > Pleurotus > Pleurotus ostreatoroseus. The sequence goes on along the minus strand of SWBT01000349.1, from coordinate 166,163 downwards.
TCTTCCCGCGAAGCGCACATATCCTTGAGAGCTCAAGACGTTAACAGTACTTCTAAAGCAGCGTGTCTGCTGACCCTTTCATTGTAGCTAGACAGCACGAATATAATCATACAATTCATACTCTACTTACTATTGAACCGACTACACACACTTTTGTCTGTCACTAGCGCCATTCCAGCTTCAAGGTGCATCGTTATCGATGAGCCCTGGATGAACCACAGTGGTGTGTAGCGTGTTTCCTTCTCACCGATATTTGTTCTACAAATGATGGCCGCCCTGTTATTAGGTTCATGGGTTGTCTATCAACGGGATACATTGTACTATCAAAGCTGCGGGCGTAGCGGTATATAACAACGTCGCATGGATAGTCCGTTGGTTGGCCAGCCCCTCCATCCTCCTACTATACTAGCCAACATCCTAGTAGCAGTATGGATCCTTGTGACGCCTTCTCGCTTATCTTCACCAACGACACAAGGATCGGCGGACAGGTTGCAGAGGGTACCATCATCTTGAACGTCCCACTGCTGAAGATCACAGGTATCAAGGAGGTGCACCTGAATCTACGTGGCCTAGTCACGACGTATGCCACACTCTGTATCTATCCCTTGCTGGTTGCATATTTACTCCATGTTACAGAAAGATCGGCTCGCACGAGGAGGTGATCTACCCTCTCCACGATACACTCGGGATCTGGAGGCATGCGACGGACTTCGCGGCTGACGATCACGTCGTACACGAGCCGTTTAGCTTCACACTTCCACTCTCGTCCGTTGCGACTGCTGAATATGGGCAAGAAGGACGCAAGTGCGACTGGCCTGCACGCGTGTATTTCTATGTCGAGGCCGTTGGGGTGCATGCGGACACCTCCAAATCTGATATTCGAACCGATAGGATGTTCAAATATCTCAACTCGGACTCCGACGGTGCTCAGATCAGCAGTGAACTGGTGCAGGGTCCGTATACAGGAGGTTGGAAGACTGCCGTCGCCATGAAGGGCTTGAAGAAGAGACTGCAGTGGAATGCGAAACGGCACGTTGTTGTCACGGTATGTATTTGTAAAGTCACCTAGAACCAGTGCATCGAAACGCCCTTGTTGACATGAACACAGCTTTCTCTTCCCGAACTCGAGGCACTGCCTATCTGGACGCCCATTCCCTTCAAGCTCAATATTTCCGCGCTTGCTAAGGGAAAGAAGAATAAGCCAGCTACCTCCGCATCCCGTCTCTTCGGCATCGACTTTACCATCGTACGTGACGTGCACATCCGTGCGCACTCCAAGGAGATGACTATCGAGCGCGAGTTCGTCATGCGCGTCGGCTCCTTTGGTGCGCTTGCGCCGAAGGACAAGGACGCGCGGAACTCGGACCGAATGGCCGCGATTCCCGGACCGTGGCTACCCGTGTACGACGACGAGAAGCATTCGACTGGAGAGTGGACGCAGGAGTACATTATGGCAGATGCGTTCACGTTGACATGTCCTCCGACGGTCAGATATCAGAACTTGGAGGTCAAGGTGCGTGGGCATAATACGGCTGCGAATATATTACTGATATAGTTCCTAAACTTCCAGTACTTTGCTCAACTGAAGATAATCTCGCACAGCTGGACATCGGAGACCATCACTATGCCCATCGAGATCGCTTCACACCGTTCCTAATTTTCCATGCTCTTTTCCGGGATTCCTCATCTTCGCTGTAAACAAGTGCCTAGTTTGTTTGTTACTCGAATTGAGTCAAACGTTATATCTACTCATTCTCAACGTCCTTGTCGTCAGTAACATCAGTCTGTATTTGTATCGCTTATAGGAAATGGCATCGCGCTTTCTGGAATGTACCATATCGTAGTGTCATTCCTGAGACAGATGAACACTAGTGCTCATGAGTGCATCTTCCCTTCTATGAACAAAGAATATTCACAGCTGTCCTAGATCAGTTATATATCGGTTTTCTTGGGACCAAAGATAGTATGAAACGTTGTCGATTGGTGGCTGTACGCTGCATGAGTCTACGTTCCCTAAGATCGCAGAATAGGACCACATACCCCAAATTAACGCGTCCTGGATCGTTAAATACGCTGTAGCGCAAATTATTGATCAGCAAAATACATTGCTAAATGAGATCGTAGGGCGCACATATATCCACGGTGATCCTGCACGCCGAGCTTAGTTTCCATGTACATGAACAAGCTTCTGCTGTACTCTTCGTTTGTCTCTTGCGAGTCAAGATTATCCAGGCTCACCTATACAACACCGTCAATATCCCTACTATCGATGACGTGATAAATGACGAAAATAGAAGACGTACAACAGTCAAGAGGAAGGCGGGCTCGAACGTGCCCTCCCACGCAAGAAACTCGTTGTAGGTGTAGCTCACGCATATGTACGGATGTGGCTTATTGAGGAGCGTTGCGGAGAACTATCGACATCACGATCAGATCGATTTTACAATGTGCAATAGACGTCGATACCTACCTGGGAAAAATCCTTGAGGAACGCTTTCGGGTTCTCCAGCTTTACGTTAGTTTTGATTTCGAGGGAAGGCATATTGAAAGAGAGAATGAAGAAGGTGGTAGGTGGCAAGTAGAGTGGGCTATAAGGAGAGGCTCTGGGGTGCCCGACGAGTCTTTATGTCTACGGGTAGTGGCAATAGTGCGAGATGCCAGTCCAATCCGGCGATGAGCTCATCGGAACGTGCCTGCAAGTCGTCCGATGCTAGCCTTGTGCTAGCCTCAACCCCAGGGGTACTGCAAAGCGTAGCTAAGCTCACTGCCGCGTTATCGTGCATACCAGCACTGCTGAAAGTGCATCGATGGGCTGGAATCCAAGAATAACGTGAGACATCCGAGCTGGGGCTGTAGAGCGGACGTTGATATGCACAACTCCAACACACGACGAGCTTCTGATGCTGGATGTAAATCCTACGTCATAGATGTTACGGATGGAATACCAAGAGGCTTCAGGAGGCACATCATCGAGGATAATTGATACGATCTTCTTTGATCTGCAGAAGCAGAGTCGAGCAATTTTTAGTGACTTACATGATCGAAGAGGCATAACCAAGTGAGTGCAGTGTAGCACGATTATGACGGCATTTCGACTTGTATAAGCTCGCTATCTGTACATGTTACATTTGCTGATCCTACTTCTTCGATTAGTGGCGGCCGAAGATAGAGCCGAAGGTGGTGGACTTGTGGCTGTAATGTAAGATGTTAGATAATCGCGTCTCGTCAATTGTACACATACATACCCGAGATATTCCCGTCCAGGGTCGGTGAAGGAACTATCAATGTGAGTGAGCACGATCGTGTTATCATGCAAAATATTAGCGCGAGCGTATCGTACATATAACCACGGTGGTCCTTGACACCAAGCTTCTTCTCAATAAAATCAAAGAACTTCTTGCTGTATTCCTCGTTGCGCTCGGGGCTAAGGTTATCGAGGCTGGTCTGTATATCGATTTATCCCTATGAAGTTCATGGCCATAGAAAAGAGTTTGCGTACGATGGCAAGTAGGAATGCAGGATCGAAGGTTCCCTCCCAAGTCAAGAACTCGTTGTACGTGTAGCTCACGCAGATGTAGGCGTGAGGCTTGCCAAGGACCTCAGCTGAGAACTATGTACGCGATAAATGTAAGTACGCGTTCGTGGAACGTTCATGGGACCTGCCTTGGAGAACTCTTGGATGAATTCCTTGGGGTTGTCGAGCTTGACGTTGGTCTTGAGTTCGAGGGAAGGCATGATGACTGTCTGGAGAAGATGACTGGGGAGGTGAAAGAGAGATCGTCAGGGGTTTATGAATTTCTGGGATTTTCTGGCTAGACCCAACAAACGATAGCCGGGCGCGCTTTGGATCGCCGAGACTCCCAAGGTCGCTCGGATGAGGACCCCGGACAGCGCGTAATGACGACATAAACATCCCAGTTAGGACATAACGATTTTCGAACGGATGTGAGCGGGTATCCGCTGGATGCGACATGGGTGCGTTCAAGTTGTTCAACATCGCAGGGAGTTATTACTCGATTATATCACTCAATTTGCTTAAGCAACGTACTAATTCCTGATGTCGTATTATAATAGGATTAATGATTCTTTTACGCTAGCTGGCCCACCGGCCACGGAATACGTTTGTTCTATCTGTAGAATCTCATAAGTGGCTTGATTATTAGCGGTGTGTACAGTGTGGACACAATCTATGTCGTGCGCTGAGGCGGTCTGGGATTGATCGGGAACGCGTTCGGGGCACGCGTCCGGATGTAAATCGCGTCATACAACGTCAGTCGATCGACTGTCTTTGCCGATCGCGTTTGACGGGACACTGACCCCCGCATGCCGCCATCAGGATCGTCACCTCCTTGCCAGCTGGTCGCTGGCAGTCCCAGAAATATTGTATGGGATTCTTGTGCACAACGTTCATCCCTGATTAACGGCAGGGTCACCACAATGTCTTGATGGCGGGAAGAAAACCGTCTGGTCCTACGAATAGATGTTACGGAAATTCGCTACAAATACAGCAATAAATATTCGACCAAGCATACAGTTCATACAGTTGACCAATAAAATGTTCAATAACGTTCATGAAAGTCAGTCATGTCCGTAAGAGTCATATTATCCTACCATACTTTGAGCTTCTTGAATGCGTTTCCTACCCGAGACATAAATGCCTTTGTGCGTCTCTGCTTCCCGGCTGTACTCGTCCTGGGGGAAATTTGAAACGGGGGAACACTTGTGTCCGATTCACAATCAAGGTCTATATCCTCTCGTGCTCGCCAGCACCCTGCTTCGCCTTGTATCCTCTCTTGCCAATCTAGCTGCGCTTCAACGAACCCATAGCCAGCTACCTCGGCAGGGTCTGTCCTACATTTGCGGATTTTGATTGACCGTCTCTGCAGGTATAGAAACCGCTCTTTGTCCGCTACTTCTCCCATGCGCTCGAGAACCCGCATCACATCGACGTCACCGCGAAGGTCCATGCAACACGAACAGTAGAACGTCGACGTCGGCGACGGCTGGATCGCAAAAAGCGAGAGAGTGGTCGGAAGTAGTCGCGCCCAAGCGATGTGACTCGCTGTCGCCGCGAGCGGAATATCCCAGTCCGACGGCGCGGGGGGTAGCGCGAGCGTCGGCGCGACAATATGCAGTGCCGCGAGCTCCGCATGGAGGACCTCAACGACGCGCCTACTGCCCCATTTATCCAGCATCGTGAAGCGCAGGTGTGAGAGCGCGCTGCGTGGCGTCCCGTTTTCCGCGTCTACAAGGACTTCCGAGTCGTCACCCTCGTTTTCCTCGCTGTGTACTGCCTCCGCAAACGCGCGCGGAGCGAGGAAGTATAGAAGGCGGTACGTTGCGTCAAGATTTCCGTTCTCGAAACCATGGTACGGCAGTGCGAGGTGTAGTCGCTGGAGTGCGGGCATACGGCATACGTCAAGGGCGAGACCGTCGCTTGAACCCGCATTGCCATGATCCACAGCGGGTTCACCAGGTGGACCCATCACCTGTGCCGGGGTGCAGCCCGCCCGAAGCGTAAGTTCGCGCACCAGAGGGTAATTGAATGAAAGGACGGCGGACACCAAATCGACGCTCTCTTCATAAGCCCGAGTATCGGAGAATATCGAAAGAGTGAGTAGAGTGGGTGTTGCGTACGTGAGTATAGTACGGAGTGCAGTCGGAAGCTGGGCGTAGCGCGAAGCGCGCTGCAGCGAGAAGTGCGTAGGGTCGCAGTCCAATGGGCAGCTAAGGTCCCGCGAATTGTCTTTATCGCTCACGAAGAGATCGTAAATGGGCCAGTTTCGTAGTTCTTGCGTGTCCGGGGACGCAGTAATCTGAGTGTGGGGGGTGTTTTGTTTCCGAGCTGAAATAGATTTACTCTTTCCGCAGCTGGTGGTAGCACATTTCATTGGTGATCGACTTTCTACTAATTTTGCGAAGGCAATGATTTGGACGGCGCTGGTGAGACTGACGCTTTTCCATCGGTATATTTCCGATACATCCCTGAAGTATTTTGAAACGAGGGAGAGCGAGATGGCTGTCGAAGGGGAAGTACAAGCATACGAAATGATAACTGTGTGAATCTCGGGGGGAAGCTTCTCCATAGTCTGGGTACTGCAAACCTTACGGCTGAAAAGCACGGAGGAGGACGACAACGGCAATTCCTAGGAAGATTAGACAATCCGATGAGTGTTGAGGGAAGAGGACGAGTGAGATACAACCGCGGCGTTTTGAGACCGGCTACTGCCTGAATGTCAACAACCGGAAACACATCGCAAATCTTCAAGGAACGCCTCTTTGGTATCAAGTCAAGTGTTCGTTAAGATCAGGAGCAGGATCAAGAAGCGTAAACGCAGTCAGTGCCTCCGAGTCGCGTGGAGTTCGGGGGAAGTAGCTTATCATAGGGTTAGGGTCTGATAGCTAAGCGCGCCACGCTGTAGGCGCCCGATTCCGACGACGCCGGCGGCAGTGCCAACGGTCGTTGCACAGTCTGCTCAGCCACCACCACTGCGAAGAAACCCCGTCAAGCCTTTGCTCTCTTTCTCGGAGGATAGGTAGGAGGGCTTAGATGCCGCTTTTGACCTTTGACGAGCAGAGGGACCCGAACATCGTGCCACCTCTCGGGCCACCCCCCAGTTACGCAGCTGCACACGACGAGGAGGAAGAGAAGGACGCTCCCCCCAGGAAATGGTTTCATTATTTTCCTACTTGCGGTATGTGAATTCAACACTAGTTTAGCTCAAAGGCTTACATATACTCAATATTCCGACTGTATGCGCATATAGTCACGGTCTTCCTCCTCTTAGCCCCACACCCGTCAATCATTAAGGTCTTGATCAACTACCATATACGCGTACTCCATGAGCCCGTACGCTTTACCGTACATTTAGCCGTTATATACACGCTTTCCTTTCTAGCATTCTGCTCTTTCATAACCATAGTCTTTCGTGACCCGGGACGGGTGGGCTCTGTCCGTGGGCGAAGAACCTTTGATACGGACGTGGAGGGAGAAGAAATGAACCTGACAGAGGCGCTGCTGTCGATGGATGATCCAGATTTCAATTCACCCGGTAAATGGTGTCGAAAGTGCTGGGCACCTAAGCCAGAGAGGACTCATCAGTAAGTCTCTAACAGTCAGCTATGCCGAAAAGTTCACGCAGTACGTTAAACTTATTTGTTGCACTCAGTTGCTCGTATTGCGGCCGATGTGTGCTGAAGATGGGTATGTCTCTTGCGTTCCTTGACCTGTCAACGGGATTAAGTAACTTTTCCGGTGCGGACCAATAGACCATCATTGCGGTTGGCTGGGATACAAATGCCTGGTAAGTTAACGTACTGGTGTCCTTGCTAAACAATTTCGCATAATTTACATAATTTATCCTGCTCGTCTACGCAGGGTCATCGAACGTACACAGCATTCCTGCATTTCCTTCTCTGTGTCACGCTTTTAGCGATCTATATCGCTTCGCTCTGTATATCTGCTGTATATTTTGCGTTTACCAATCCTCTTGCCATCGTAAGCCTTTCCATTCTTTCTAAAGGTCTCATCATTGATATACGCCATTGAAGGATGAAAGCACCCCGTTGCATGAAATGAGCCTCGCTTTGGCAGGCATTGTGATCGCGACTGTAATCGGACCATTTTTACTCTACCATATATATCTTGTCACGTATGCTCTTTCGCCTCCGTCCTAAGTAATAAGCCTAACTCGCAACCGTTAGTACAAATCAGACCACCCTCGAACACCTCTCCCCCTTCATGCTCCTTCGACACCTCCCCCCAATCCCACAGAACGCGTCTGACCGGTTCCGTCTGTCGGACCCGCCCCTTGAACACGAGCTCTCATCCAGCCAGAGACGCCTTGTACGAGACGCTCATGGTTACATTAGGTTATACGACGTCGGCTGGAGGAGGAATTGGACACAGGTGTTAGGGTGGGACCGCCCATGGGGGTGGGTGTCCCGTGTGGTCATCGGCGGCGGAGGGTAAGCATGCGTCAAACAATCTTTTCTTCTTGTTCCCCTTCCACCGCAGAACGTTACGGCTCCTGATTAATGAGCATCTGAAGCTGATTGATACCTTTGTGTTCTCACAGGAAAGGAGACGGTCATGCTTTCCCTCGCAACCCCAAGGCGGATGAACTACTGGCCCGTTTAGCGTCAGAGCTCGTCGATGTGGACAAAGTCCTGTGAACGTCCTTTTGTTTGCTTTCTTGCTTTCACATATCCCTGGACATCTCCATCACGGACGCTTTTGTATCTTTATACCCGTTGTTATTGGTTCTTTCAGGCGCGTATGTTACCCGGGACTCCTGCAGCGCATGCTCTACAAATTTTGCTGTTTATTATCTGATAATACGGCGCGTCTCAGCGCGATGACGGATCTATCAAGCAGGGATCTAGCCTCCTGTCAGGGACAAGTAATGCCGCGGAGAAGCTCGCTTCTGGCTGCCTTCCGTTCTATATTCACAGCATCGGATATCGTTCTTCAGCCCTTCTCACCTTCATTTAACTCCGGTGAACCAACCTTTTCGTCTTCTTTGCGCTGTTAAACTGACGTCCACAGCTAACCTTGTTGACTAAAGGTCCCGACGGCGTTGGGGGATGTGGAGCTGGCCTAACGTGAGTACATCAAACGCGGTTCTGTATTGATAGGCTCAGCAAACTGCAACTTATGCATCCCATCACTTATCATCAATCTGTTAGGATCTGCAGGGCCCTACATGGCTCCGTTTACGTGAAGCGCATCCTCGGTCGCCGCCATCCTCCACACATTTATCCTTGGAGGTTTAGGAAACACCGAGGTAAAGTTTTGACTCATCAATGCTCCGCCTGACATGCGTTCCAGACTGACCCGGTTTGTACGGCTAGAGAAAGTTCCCAGCCTGTACACATTCGGTGAGTCGTTACAGCGTGCACGTCGACTCGCTCCAGGTCGCTTCATCCACGTCTTACGGCTACCATATGCTGACATCGGTCCATCAGATTCTTTGAACGCGCACTCGAATAGATTTACCTGCCAAGGCGTCTCGTGTCACATTCGCTTTCTATCCACATTGAAGGAGCGGGAGCTTGTAGCAGTGCAACCACTGCACAGTCTCGCCCTTGATGTCATGCGGATTAGACCGGCTCAGGTATGCGCGCGAATGATGGCGTGCTACATGAATATGGCATTTAAACAGGGAGTAGGATTGCAGTGGATTTCCGTATTTTCCCTGCTACCCTCCCGTTTCTTTGCCTACCCACTTGTAGCATTTGCTGACTATCAATCATGGACAGTACGTCTATCGACATCCTCGACGTCAGAGGCCACGCCGTCCTTGACGGCCATTGCAAGAGCCTTGGCCAGCAGATTCTACGAGGCCTCTCCCAGCGTACGGGTTTGAAAACGCTCCCTACGGTGCTGCTGTACGACGAGCTAGGATTAAGGCTGTACGACGCTATCACTACCGATGCAGAGGAATATTACTTGTTCCACGCGGAGGAAGAGATTTTGCACAACCACAGTCAAGCCATCGTTCGCTACATGCATGCCGGCCTTGGGAGTGACTGCCTGGATCACGAGGCGATCGTCGAACTTGGCGCAGGGTGAGTGCTCCTACACATTCTTCCCGTTCCTGTGCATTTCGTGCGCCCCCCCTTTCATCAGCCGACTCTCTTGCCATGGGAAATTATCGCTAGCATCGGCTCGCTGCTTGAACCGGAAAAGGCGCCCTGTAGATTTGCAACGCGGTGTGCAGATCTGGACGCTGGTATACATGATTTACCTTCGCGCCTTTCCGTTTCGATGAGAGTTGATCGAGTCCGACCCTAATTGATCTTGCGCCCCGCTAGTGCTCTCCGCAAAACATCACACATCTTGCGCGCTCTAGCCGGCCTCGCGCGCACCTCCAGGGACACCCATCCGATCACTTACTACGCGCTCGACCTGGAGAAGCGCGAGCTCGAGCGTACGCTACGGGAGCTCGCATGCTCAGAGGTCGGTCAGGAGATCAAAGGCGAAATTGTCACGAAAGGTCTCTGCGCTACCTACGATGACGGTCTAGAATTTATCCAAAACGGTGGCCTCCAAGGCCGCAGTAGCATGGAGCGCGTCACGTCATATCTCCACGAGAACTACGGGTTGTGGAAACTTGCCAGAGACGCATCAACGGGTTCTTCATCCAGTGGATACACCGAAAACACTCCGTCTTCAACGCCGGGCTCCGAACGGCCTCCGTTGCATCTGGTCTTTCTAGGTTCATCGTTAGGCAATTTCAGCCGTGAAGAGTCCGTAGCTTTCCTGAAAAAGCTTCCTTTACAACCAGGCTCTGGAAGCACCTTACTGCTGGGTCTTGATCACAACAACGGATCGCAGAAGATTGAGGCCGCTTACAATGACTCTAAGGGTGTCACGCGAGCGTTCATCATGAATGGTCTCCGTGTTGCGGGTCGGACGTTGGGGGACGAAAGTCTTTTCGAACCCGAAAACTGGCAATACGTTGGCAAGTACCGAGAAGATTCTCGTAAGTAATGCCTGCTTCATGGAGTCACATTAGGATAGAAAGCTGACTTTCTCGGAAGGTCGCCACGAAGCATACTATATGTCGAAGATTTCGCAGTCAATCACGGAACCTGAACAACATATCACATTTGACTTCCAGGAAGGCGAGCTAGTTCGCGTCGAATATTCACACAAAGTACGTACGCTGCTTGGCCATAACAACACCGCGCCGCGAATTGAACACACTGTTAGTATTCTGACGAAGAAGCTTATGCACTATTCTCGGAAGCGGAACTTCGGCCTGTGCACCGCTGGATGGATAGCGCTTCGCAATACTCATTATGGCTCCTTGAGCGCCCTCGATTCATGTTCCCGCTTCTAAGCCAGCCCTCCCCCCTATCCAAGCTATATAACTTACCCTCGATCTCGGACTGGCAAGATGTGTGGGCCGTGTGGGATTTCGTCCATAAACAGATGATACCTCCCTCCATGCACTTCCGACAACCGACCAGCTCTAGGAACCACGGCCTCTTTTCTCAGATCCATCTGACCGCTTTCCTGGAGCTCCATATATCTCGACTCTTGCAGGAGCCTCGAGCGGAACCGGTAGATCTCACGGTGAGTTATAAAGCCAGCCGCATTCAACAGTTTCTAAATCTTTTCCTTCACATAGATAAATATAAAAGTAAGCTTTTAATTTAGTTCTGACGCATTTGTTGAATATCGCCGTATCACAGAGTCCCGTTGGTACCGACATGGACTACCTCTTACGGCGCCACATGGACTGCTCACAGCGGGCGGAACACAATGCATTTGAGGCTAAGCTACAAGCGTATGGGCCCCGTTTGCCCGCGTCTCAGACCGTCCTAGACTGGGCATCAATCGATGCTTTCCGGGGAAGAGTTCAACAACGTGTTCTCAGACTCTACGACGGCATCTCATCCGGCAGAGTTATATTGACACGCAAGATTGCTAACGTCTTGAATGTAGCACTTCTATACGAGGCTCTCCACGTCGAGGTATGATATCTACTCTTATGAGGTAATGTCTAATGAGATGCACTTTCCGCAGATGCTCCTATACACGCTGCTTCAGCATGAAGGAGGCGATATTGCTCCACCAGTCGGCTTTGTGCGTCCTGAGTGGGAAATCCTCAGGAAGACGTGGCAGACCGCCCCCGAACCCCAGGCGTCCACCGTTACCCTCGGTCCTGCCCATATTATCATAGATCATATCGACGACACAGATGACGGCGACGATTCACGTACAAACGATCACCCTTCCGATATGGAAAGTGAACGATCCCAAAAGCGGGTCGCAGTCGATGCGTTCCGTATAGACTGGCGTCCAATTAGTAACGGACAGTTTTATCTCTTTTTCCTCAAAGAACGGGCTGATCGCATTAGTGTTCCAACAAGCTGGATAGAGATCTCAAAAAATGAATTCCAGGTACGTGGCGAGCTGCACCTCGCATCAGCGATCTTATACTGATATCACGACTACAGGTTCGCACCCTGTACGGCCCAGTGGCGATGGAGGTAGCTTGGGACTGGCCGGTCATAACGTCCTACGAAAACTTGCTCGCTTACGCTAGGGCTCAAGGTGGACGCCTTCCCAGCGAGCCAGAGCTACGTCTTTTCTACAAGGCGTATGACTGTGGCTACAGAGGTGGAGCTAATATCGGTTTTCGGAATTGGCACCCGGTTCCGTAAGCCTTCCTTGGTGCTTCTAGGATGAACCGAGGCTGACTAGTTGATCAGAGCTACTACCGGCTTACCTCGGAACGGCGGAAGAGGCCATAATGGTGGCGTTTGGGAATGGACATCTACGGCCTTCTCGAAGCACGACAGGTCTACCCCATCAGAATCATGGTCTGGGTACATGGCTCCACGCTCTTCGCTACCTGCCGCTGATCATCGGTGCACCCTTAACTACTCCACCGACTTCTTCGACATCGATCATCAAGTGGTGGTAAGTGTACTGATGAAGTCCCATGTCAACACATAGACTTACCTTTGAGTGTAGATTGGCGGGTCATACGTTACTATGCCCCGCTTGGCTGACGATACCGCTAGACGTATCCACAGCTCACGGAAATATCCGGGCGTTTGGATTGGCGGCAGAGTGGCTTACGATGTCGCTTGACTCGCTCACGGATCCCTAGACTGCCCGATTCTTGTTACAGGAGGACATGGGAGCATTCGGTAGATAATCCCTTCAAGTATGATCTAGGAACGCTGCTCTATCCTCAATCAAGATGCGATCCGTTCTGACAACGATTAGAGGAGGGTTTCCTTTTCCTTCAGATCGCCGTCCCAGTCGTTGAGAGAGGCATAAGGACTAGTGTAGCGTGTTAAGGTCAGGATGCTTGGAAAAGTCCCTGTACTCACGGCGGTGCTTCGGGTGCAGATTCCGAAGATAACGCATTCCCGGAATGAGGCTCTAGCAGCTCAGACGAAGGAGTCATATTGGAGACTAGCTGGATCGGGAGTCGGCCCTTCACGTTGTTTCCCACGCCAGGGAACTCAACTTTGAGCTCTAGAGTGTACTGTGAACCGGTCCGGTTAACGCACGTGCCCACGAAGCAGAGTTAGATAACCCACTTTCACCGACATGGTGTCGGACTGGAAAGTCGGTGGACATCCAAATGTTATGACGGAGTTGAACCTGGTCTGCTGTTTCCACACACCAAACTCCTTCTCATTTCCTTGATCTGGAATCCACACAGGATCTGAGACTTCTGTCTGCACCGATTTGTTGGCATCTTCGTCCTGCGCAAATCCGCCCAAATATTCGACAAGTGCGCCGCAGCGGGTTCGGACAAATGTCCTCGCTTTAATCCATACATCCCGAACAAGCTTGAGCTCCACCAGACGAGGCGAATGCGGTGGTGGCGGAAATATGGGCCCCTTTGGTTGGTTATCATCGCGCTTCATAGGCTTCGAGAACGTGATCACATCCAGAGTCATAGGTATAGCTGTCCGAACGGGGTAACTCGCAGTGTCAGGTAGCGTGAGCTGGCGGGACATGTTAGCCGTGCAATTATGTTAGACGGCCGAAACATACCGTCCATGTGGCTTTCGCATACTCTCCTCACATGCCCTTGCGTACAGGCTTTCCCTGCTCGTGACGACGCCAGGATCCAGTCCAGCCTGAGATGAAGGATGCAGCAAGCTGTGCACCTGGAATGCCCATAGGCAGGACAGGAAAGACTCTGGAAATGCGCTGGCTGAGCTTAACGTCGGCGCGCAGAGCAACTACCTCAATCCAGTATATGACTTTACCACTACTATCGATCTTGTTATCGAAGGAGCAAGAAGGAAGTATACCGCTAATCGGTAGCGTTAGCTGGAATGGAATATCGAGTATATCCGTGCCGGGGGGTGGGTATGCTTCTCCGCGCCTCCACAAGGTCTTTTTACTACGAAAGAGGACGACCGTATCCTCGTAAAAAGTCGTTGAGACTGTAACCTTACTGTATATATGTTCAAAACCATAAATTGCAGTAGAGATACAAAGACTTACGTGAAGACGGAACCCAAAAGTTTGACCTGGATCTCCTCGTAGGGCGAACGTTGCATGGTCCTGAAGTTCAGCTGTACCTTTCCTTCTACATCACTTCCAGCTACACGTAGATGGTCCTGAAATACAACGGTAACAACCTGCCCTGAGCTCATCTTCGCGCTTATGTGGGGCAATTTGGTAGAGACAAGAGTGTACTTGCACGTCTACTGCCAGGCAGCTACTGCTATGTACTAGGGTTCCGCAGCCAATGCTATGCGGTGGGGGCGGTCCAACATGAAAAACTATCAGCAGCTCCATAGGCTATACATGCTAGTTGATGAGACTCACAGCCAAAAAAAAAACCGCCTTCTGTGACATGAGTAATCATGAACAAGTTCAAGCTCAACGTTCTTGACTCCTAAAGTTGAACGCCTGACACAGCGTAAAGCATCCAGTTTTTTGCCTCATAAATATGTCACTAAAATAAACATAAAGTAAAATATTCTTGCGCACCTTTTCCCTTATAAAACAAAGTAAAATCTATCTGATAATCTCATAGCGCCAGTCCGCGTTCCGCGCACCGGCAGCACCCGCTACCAGCGGTTATGGTTTGAGTCGATATGCAACTACGCCTGGTAAAATAGAATGAATACGAGCCAAGATAGCTCTCGTACTGTACGCTTCTGTCTGGAGGCACCTCCTCGGAGGTGCGCAAAATTGCGTTTGCTTTGCACGAGGCAACCATCTGCGCTTACATAAGCGATGCAAAAACCGCAAACGAACGACTACAGAGGGTAACCGTGAGAACCGATTATGTAACTTTAGGCGCTTTGCAAAAACAGCGAACGAACAACGTCCGACTAAACCCTTACCAAACAAGTTTGGTAGCGGGAATTATGCTCAATCAGTTTGGTATGATATCGAGCTCATGTTCAGATCTTTTTGTATCATTTTTGAAGATTTTTCAAATATTCAATATATTTTCCGTGATTTAGTCCTCGATTTTTCCATCATGGTTGAAAAAGTGTGACATATTTATCGAAACATTTGTCCAAAAACTGCACATTTTCTTTGACACAAGAATGTAATAAATGCCACTCATTATCCTCGATTTGTAATGTCAATAATCGGTCAGAATAACTTTACTTTGTCCATGATTTATTCATCTTTTTTTGTCTCAAAAAAGCGGCCACTTCACGCTGTGTGAAGATCGGCTCGGTGGTCCCCGCAATGATAAGCGCCAAAGGCGCATCATTACTGTCTTAGGGAGACATGATTCTTTGTGGCGTCCGCGGTCCCCTTTCACTGCACACGCGTCGCACGATAAACATGGGATACAAAGTAATAATGATATCGGGTAGTCGATGTAATATGAGGTATTCTAGATACATATGCTGGGAGTAAAGTACAGAACGAGTTCATGACAGCCAGAGATACAATGCCAATGCAGAACACATAACAGTGCGAGACAAAGAGAAGAATAAAGGCAACGAACACCCACTTATGCAGAGCACATCAGGCACGCCTCCTTGTTCTCGAGGGAGCACAGGATTTTGGCTTGCTCGAGCTCGCGCTCGCGTGTACGCTGCAGCGCAGCCGCAAATTCGGGGTCGCGTTCGGCCGCCTGACGTGTGCGTTCCTCCAGAGAAAGGGCGTCGAGCTTCTCACTTGCGGAGCCGACAGCGTTGTCGCTGTCTGACAACGAAGGGGAGGAGGTGGTCGGGGACTTTAGCGCGTTGAGATCAGGGCTCGAGGGCTCCTGCTTGATGGGGATAGGGGTAAAGGTGTACGTGCTCGCGTTGTGCGACATCGACTTACGAGTGGGCGTGCTTGTCCCGTTCGTCTTCGCTGAATGAGAAGCCATCGTCTTCTTGAGCATCGTCTGGTCGACGGTGAACTGGATAGCCGCTGCGGCGGGGCGGGTACGGAGGTAGTACATGCCGGTCTTGAGACCTTTCTTCCAGCCGTAGAAGTGCATGCTGGTGAGCTGGCCCATAGTCGGGGACTGGAGATGGATGTTGAGAGACTGGCTCTGGCAGATGAACGCGCCACGGTCGGCAGCCATGTCGAGGACCTTCTTCTGGCTGATCTCCCAGACGGTCTTGTAGATCTGCTTGAGCTCGTCGGGAATGCCGTCGATGCTCTGGATGGAACCGTTGGTGGCGATGATCATGTTCTTCATCTCGTCGTCCCAGAGACCGAGGTCGACGAGTTCGCGAAGGAGCCAGGGGCAGACGACTTGGAACTCGCCAGCAAGGACACGACGATGGTAAATGTTGCTGCGTGACAGTCGTCAGTACATCGTATGGATAGTATGATTTGCATGAACATACCTGGTGTAGGGCTCGAAGCACTCGTTGAAGCCGAGAATCTGACTAGTGGAGGCTGTCGGCATAGGAGCGAGCAAGAGGGAGTTGCGAACACCGGTCTTCGCCACCTTCTCCTTCAGAGCGGCCCAGTCCCAGAGGTCGGAAGGAGTAACACCCCACATGTCGTACTGGAAGATACCTTGAGAAACAGGGCTTCCTTCGTACGACTCGTATGGGCCCTCGACTTCAGCCAGGTCGCTGCTGGCCTCCATGGAAGCGTGGTAGATCGTCTCGAAGATCTGCTGGTTGAGCTTGCGCGCCTCGGGGGACTCGAAGGGCAGACGAAGAGCCATGAACGCGTCCGCAAGACCGTTCACACCAATACCGATGGGACGGTTGCGCATGTTGGAGCGACGAGCCTCGGGGACGGGATAGTAGTTGCGGTCGATGATGCGGTTGAGGTTGACGGTGACGACCTTGGTGACGTCGTGGAGCTTCTGGAAGTTGTAGACGCCGTTCTCGATGAAGGATGGAAGGGCGATGGAGGCCAAGTTACAGACAGCGGTCTCCTCCGGGGAAGAGTACTCGATAATTTCGGTACACAAATTCGAAGACTTGATCGTGCCCAGGTTCTTCTGGTTCGATTTCGCTATAGAAAGGCGTAAGTAAAGCTCATAGACGGTATGAAGAATGAGAAGTACCGTTGGCAGCGTCCTTGTATGCCATGAAGGGACCGCCGGTTTCGATCTGCGCTTCCAGGATGGCGTACCAAAGCTTCTGAGCTTCCATCGTCTTGCGTGCACGACCTTCCTTCTCGTAGCGCTCGTACAGAGCTTCGAACTCTTCGCCGTGGACCTCCGCAAGGCCGGGTGCCTCGTTAGGGCAGAAGAACGACCATTGACCGTTGGCCTCCACACGCTTCATGCTACAGCAGTTCAGTCATGGTACTTCGGAAGAAAGTGATCGAACTCGTACAAGAGGTCGGGAATCCAGAGGGCATAGAAGAGATCTCTTGCACGGATCTCCTCCTTGCCATGGTTCTTACGGAGGTCGAGGAACTCGAAGATATCAGGGTGCCAAGGCTCAAGGTAAATGGCGAAAGCACCCGGGCGCTTGTTGCCACCCTGATCGACATAACGGGCGGTGGCGTCGTATGCGCGCAGCATCGGCACGATACCATTCGAGTATCCATTGGTGCCTGCAATATAGGAGCTGGAGGGACAATGAGTAAATATGACGACATCATAAGGAAGATGACTAACCCTGTAGCGCGGATGTTGTGGATGCTGAGACCGATGCCACCTGCGGTCTTACTAATCATGGCACATTGTTTCAATGTGTCGTAGATGCCTTCGATAGAGTCGTCCTTCATGCATACGAGGAAACATGAGCTCATCTGAGGGTGGGGGGTACCGGCGTTGAAGAGGGTTGGGGACGCGTGGATGAAGAATCGCTCAGACATGAGGTTGTAGGTCTCGATGGCGCGGTCAATGTCGTTGGCGTGAATACCGACAGCGACACGCATGATGAGATGTTGTGGACGCTCCGCCGTGCGGCCATTGATTTTCAGAAGGTATGACCGCTCGAGAGTCTTGAACCCGAAGCTGTAGAGATGGGTAAGATGAATGATAATACGGGGAATGGTGACGACTTACTAGTTGTAGTTGAAGTCACGGTTGTAGATGATGGCGGAGTCTAACCTCTCAGCGTTGGCCATGACGACGTCGTAGACGTCTTGCGCAATCATGCCAGCAGGCTTGCCGGTCTTGGGGTTCACTACACAATGATTCGTCAGAACTACCATAAGTGATATGGCTATGGATCACTGACCATAATCGTAAAGATCCTTGACGACTGCAGAGAAGTTCTTTTTTGTCTCCTTGTGCAGGTTGGAAACAGCGATACGCGCGGCAAGGATAGCGTAGTCTGGATGCTTTGTTGTGCAGTAGGCGGCAGTCTCAGCAGCCAGATTCTGATCACACGCGCCACGATCAGCAAACACGGTTCACGATAATAAAAGTTTACGAACATCGAGCTCGACTGTTGTTACACCTTGATATACGCCCGCGATGACCTTTTGGGAAATTCTATAACGCATCACTTAGCGTTGAGTTATAAATGTAATATCGTCGACTTACGCGATCGGATCGACAAAGTCCATGTCGAGACCATAGCAGAGCTTCTGGATCCGTGCAGTGATCTGAGGGAAGGCGTTAACGTGGTTGACGACGAACATGAGCGATAAACCTCACCTTATCGAACTGGACGCGTTCCTTGCGACTGTGAGGGGAAAACACGTCAGTAACCTGATAAAGTACGCGTCGCGACGCGTCATTAAGAGGCTTACCCGTCTGTGAACGACCGACGCGACGGTGGGGAAAATTGATCAGCACGTGGTGGCGGGGACGAAGAGACACGAAGCTACTTACCCCGCTTGAAGACGTAGGCCATGGCAGTAGAGTATACAGCGGAAGGTCGTGCAAGGTGTAAGGGAGAGTGAGGGGGAGGGGGAGGAAGGTGGTGGAGGTTGCGGTTGAAGAGGAAGACGAGCGCGCACCAGCGCCTTTAATATGAGGCCGTGGGAAACATCAAATTCAACATTAGCGCGTTGTTTATGTTTGTTGACGTAGTAAATATCGCGAAGATAGCGCGACGTGCGTGACCGTGTCCTCCTTCTTGTCCTCAACCACCACCACAGAACACATCACGCTCATCGACTCGCACTCGCCGCGCATTAAATCAACTGGGCTTGTCTTCACGGTCCGTTCACATCCCTTGTCACCGCACTTGTCACTGACTCTGGTTGCAAATACCGCCCAGTCTTCACGTCTGTCACACAAGGCCCAGCACACGCAATACCCATGTCCAGCCATGTCGCATTCATACCATCGGGGGATCCTGGATATGCACCACCTCTTCTGCGCGCGCCATCGCCGTCAAGCTCGATCGGAACCACCTACGATGCGGACGAGACACCCGAGGACGAGCTGCGTCTGAGCGACAAAGAGTTTGCCAAAATGTGCGAGGACAAACTCCAGCTCGGCAGGCCGGGACCAGACGAAGAGAGGGCCAACCGTGACCCGCTGCTACCCAGGCCCAGATCACGGGAAGAGGAAGACAGTACGTCCCGCTGTCACCGCTTGAACAAGCCCAGTGCTGAGGAAGTTTGTGCAGAGATGCTTGCTGTCATCATGCAACACCTTCGGCAGCAGGTCCGCGACCTAGAAGAGAACAACATCTTTGAACAGACCGTGCTGCGTGGGTCTTTCGTCACCGAAGAAAGACAGCCGACTGCAGACATCGATGCTATCATGCGTAGTATGATGGGGCCAGAGACTTCAATCTCGCTGCCTGTCAACAACGAACCCTTCTCGCCTAAGCCTAGTTTTCCACCACCTAGCATCGCCCAGAGCAGTGCGGCCATACTACAAGACTTTTTCGTAGAGCCCACTTCCCCCATCGCGAGTACGCCAGCGGTCAGCAGACTGCGTCCCAGGAACAAGGGCAAAGTGCGGAGACCTTGAACGACTTAACTTTGATTGCGTTGATCTTGCAGTGCTCTGTGTGCATCTCTTCTCTTCTCTGTGTTAGACATCTATACCCCACCTGTGTATCATAGAGTTAAACACAAGCATACTTGTATTATGTCTACGGATGTAACATCTGAACATTCTCCACAACGTCTCGATGTGCGTCATGGAAACTTGTCGGCCGCCACAGAATCTGAGCGTTGACGATCCGCTGTGAATCATCCGCATACAGGGACGAACCACGGTATCTACGCGAAAGCATGTTTGACGTCATAGTCATAATGGCACGAGCCTTACAGGAATACTACACAGACATAAGCACAAAAAAATCAAAAGTCGTCGGAGAAGTAGTCGGCTAGCGACTCTTTGATCTCCCGTATGCGAATGGTCGTCGCGAACAGCGCGTTCTCCTTGCAATAAGGCATGCCGTCCAAGAAGCCCTGAGACGGTATCTCCTCCTTCACAAGCGCTTTCATCATGCTCTCAGCAAGCATGATACGACCGAGGACATCCTCACGGGGCAACGTGGGTATGATCTGTATCGCAGATTCCAATACGGCCTTCCACAGACCGCCGAACGACTTGGTACATCGCTGCTGACCGGTGCACCGCGCGCTGTGTGTCAGCGGCGGCGGCGCCGCGGGCAGCTCGTCCCACAGCTTGCCGAGCGCATAGTACCCACACAGCAGCCGTATGCGCTGCTCGCGGGTCAGCGTGCTCTCCGCGTCCCAGTGCTTCCTGCCCTTGAGCATCATGGCGTGGTACGCGAGCCCGAGCATCTGCCGCAGGTTGAACCGCTCGCCGATGTTGATCGCGAGCGCGAGGTCGCGGCCCTCGCCGATCTGCCGCTTCCACCGCGCGACGACCATCTCGAGCAGGTCGTGCCGCTCGCACAGTGCCGCAAGCTCCGTGAGCTGCACGAGCGAGGGGCAGTCTGCGCTTGGGGGCGGCGCCTGCACGTGGGGTAACGCTACCGATGGCGGATGCACTGTCGGGATGGAGTCGAATGCACCCGGACGGGAGTAGAGAGTATGCAGGGTATTGAGGGCCCATGTCTCGGTGCTACGGAACTGGTACTTGTTGGTGATCCGCGCGAGGTTCATTAGCTGCATGCTATTAGCAGCGTCCGAGCCGGCATCCGTTATTTCTTGAGGGCTGCACAGCCCCTGTCAGCGCGGAGTACGACGGGCTTGTTTAAAGTTGGGTAAGGAGCTTACAGAGGGTATAGCGACCATAGAAGGGCTCTGAACTCATCAGCGGTATCCCCTTGCAGTCGGATAGGATTGTCGTCATTCTCGCCCTCCGCGGCAACGGTCATGCTGGAGTCCGATCTCGTGGAATCCGTCTCCGACGACAGCTGAAACATCGTCTCGAAGGCTGATTTGTCCCTCGTCAGCGTTGAACGATGTACCTGCACATGGAAAGCCAAGACATGATGAGCCCGTGCGCAAGCGCAGCCCCGTACGCTTAATCACGACAACTAGGCGAATGTGCTTACCCTAAAGAGCGTATTCTCCACCAAAAGCACTGTGTTTCCATCCGGTATATAGTACGTCTTGTCTCTACTTGGCCCAGGCATCGAAAGCGAAAGCATCCCTTCGTTGAGCAGCGACATGTTCATGAGCGGACTGTCTGGGTGAAGGTCGTCGTGTTCCATGAGGGACTCGGGTATAGCTTGGGGTCGTTCTATTTGGCGATGCTAGCAGTATCCGGTTTACGATTGAACTGGGTGTCTGCCACAGCGAGTAGACGGCGGGGAAGGAAGTACAGCATTCCTGGGAGACTGTCAGGCGTCAGGGCAATGAACGCAACGGAGACCGTCAATTACAGATAGGCGCGCATGCTTTAGGCTATGCATGATGCACGCTTTCGACAGTGCCATATTCGAAGATCAAGCGTGGCATATATCAGCGGGATATGTGACTTTTCCAGGTTCGCAGATGCGCGTATGACCAACATGTTGTCCTAGGAATACAGGGAAAGGGCAGCGGAAAGTACAGGTTACATCACACGAGGCTGCCGCTATCTACATAACGCAAAAATAGCGGTGAGAAAGGAAGATGAGAGCACTCAGCACAATAGACACCTGCAGCGCCCTGAGGAATACTGCACACAGGATCGATCCCGGACGCACCGCGGCTAGAAGCAGGGGTAATGTAGGTGGACCCTTAGCTCCAGCCTCGTCTATGGCAGTAATCTCTTCGTCTGTGAGCGCGGCTGTACATACGCCCGGAATGCATATCCGTCAACGCCTGCTCAAATTGCATACTAGAAGATGTAAACTCACGGAGATCGGCGACATCCAAATATTCTTGCATGTGCTCTTTGGTAGAACTTGTGCTGTACAAGGCGGTCAGCCGGCGCACAGTGGGAAACTTGCACAAAGACCTACGTTACGATAACGACACCTTTACTGCGAACCCAGGACAATATGACTTGTGTCGGGCTGATTCCAAGACGCTTGGCAGCGGCGTTGACTGGCTTGTCCACAGGCCCGCCAGGATAACGTGTGATAGGGCTACAGGAAAGGACGTCTGTCTGTATCCGAGTCGGCGTTGCATGGGTAGACTCACCTAAGACTGCTGTACGCTTCGGTCACGATGCCGTGCTTCTTGGAGAACTCGAGAAGCTCCTTGTTCTGGGCATAGTTGTAGGGACTGAAGTTAATCTTAGAGCGGGGAGAAGCGGTCAGACCTGTGTCAAGGGTGCGCACAGCTTCAATTACCTGGTTGACAGCCGGTACAACGTTAGCACCTGCTACGAGGGTCTTGAGCTGATCCAGATTGAAGTTGCTAACGCCGATGCTCCTGAAGTAGATTGATAGGTTAGCAGACGTGCCAGCTGACCAGAACGGTGACCGACTTCGTGAGACCTAGCTTCTGGAAGTTCTCAAACTGTGACCAGATGTCCGGGTACACCGAGAGGCTAGCAGGGTTATGGATGAGATACAGATCCACGGATTTAAGGCCGAGCTGTGGGGTTCAATTAGTATCTGTTTCAATATCGTTCGCACATTATCCACTTACCCTCTCGATACTCGTGTTGATCGCATCCGCAGGTGCACCACCACCAGAGTATTTCGTAGTGATGAAAAGATCGGAACGAGACAGTCCGCTCTCTCGAATAGCTGTGCCTACATACTCTTCGGTGCCGTAGTCTGCGGCCAATCGTTAGATGGTGAACCGAGTCGGAGCAGAACACTACACGAACATTGAGCGGTATCAATGTGCGAAAAACCAACTTCGATTGCCTGTTCAACATATGATGTAACATCCTATGATATAATGAAGGGTGATGTTGGAATCGATACGTCGGCGGAAGTATAGGAGGACGTACGTGACCCTTCCACTTAGATCCAGTCCCGAAAGCAATAGTTGGCATCTAGATCATGTTCAGCAGTCATGCCACAGCACATAGAAATATACAACCTTCGCGCCATCGTTCAACGTGATTTCCTCGAACGGCATAACTGCTGATAACGTGTGAGAAGGTAATTGCTGTAATTTCTGCGACCAGTGAACTGGTCTTCGTTATTCTAGAGAATATGCCAGACGTCTAGAGCGATTCTGCTGGTGGTGGTCGGCGTGAGACGCGAGTCGGCACGAAGCTCGGTCATGATGATCATGGCAACTTGAAGGATGAGGAACGCGCGCGCTAAAGAACACATGCTTTGCAATCTGTCCTCACGATGATGCGAAAGAGGCTGTCCGCTTCTTATCCGCATGCAGGTACGTTCTTCGAGGTGTCGTGGTATAAGGTTCCCTATTGACAGACGAATACGAGGCTAGTTGGCAGTTGAAGACAGATGAACCTTGCAGATTGCATCGCTGACGGCCAGGGTCGGTCCCAACCCCGAACAATTCCATGCGGCGGGGATGGGCGGCATAGCAAGAACAGGAGGACGGCCATCCAGCGGACACGGTGCACGGGCATCACTGGGAAGCGAACTCGAGCCCAATAACATGCGCTGCGACACGCCACTTCCAGGCTGGAAAAAGCTGCTCAGCTGGGCGCGGGAGTCCCGGCAAACGTTCCCGGTTTCCTGAGATTGCATCTCCGTCATGACGATCACCGCGACTAGCTCTCCGCGTCGGGGATGGGCATGTGCGAGTCGGGATGACATTCGCAAGCCCAAAATCGCGGCCCGCAGGAAGTCTTAAGCTATTTAGCATCCTGCCCGACTGCTTCTATGAACAGGGGCGCCCTCCCGCTAACATGTCCAGTCCCGTACAAAAACGCTGCCGCTCGTGCTCCCGCGACCGTGCTGACTTTGACTTGGATGCGCCTATGTCAAAGCGGTCAAGAACACAGAAGAGCGTTAAGCATACGCCGATGTCTCCAGCTGCTTCTGTTTCATCCGAACCCAGCATGTCCTCTGAACAAACACGATCCACTAACAAACGCGACGAAGACTATTATATGGAAGACGGAAGTTGTATCCTGAAGGTGGAAAACACACTATTCAATGTACGTTCCTCGTCAACGTACGCGACCAATGTACCAATGACCGAAGACATATTCATGCAGGTTCATCGTTCGGTGCTTGCGAGAGATAACTCTTTGTTCAGCTCCATGTTTGACTTGCCACAAATGGAGGATGAGGAGGAAGGCACGACAGATGAACTCCCCATAACTCTACATGGCGACTCAGTGCAGCAGTTCAAGCACCTATTGTGGGCCCTATACTCGCTGTAAGTATATTCCCTCGCGACGCTTCAAGCAATGATACTCACAGCTTATCAAGACCACATGAATTGGCCGAAGTCACCAAACCGCAGATAGAACCCTCGCATATGAACCGACTCATTGACATCGCACGGATGTCTTTCAAATACCACTTCAAATCGCTCGAGACTTGGGCCCTTGACGTTATTACCGACCACGTGAACCGCAAGCCTTCCCAGATTGTCGCCATACCTTATCCAGGCTTCACAGTAAATCCGCATGCGACCACTGCGCTCACCTCACCCACCGCCATCGCGTCACATAGTGCTCTCCTCTCGCGCTTGATGCGCCTCGCGCAGCTCTGCGCCCATACACGCCTGCAGATTGCTCTCACAGGCATCTTGCGACAGCTAATGGAGTTCAGCGTGCAATACGCGCACCTTGCGATGTCTCTCGCGGACGAGCTCGGCCTCCGTACCCTACGTGGCATCGCCTACTTCGAAGTCATGCAGCGCGGCGACGTCATCACACGTACACACGCACATGCAGCCGACCCCCGCGCTACTATCGACGCCGCCGGCCGACTCATCATCTCGCGCGAGCAGAGGTTGAGGCTTTTGCAGGGATATCATCGGCTAACCTTAGTCTGGGAGCGTCTTCGTGCGTCACCGCTTGCGTTTGAGCATGCTCCCGTCTGCAGCGCGACGTGGCACCAGCACGGCTGTCTGCAGTGCTGGCTCGATTTTTGGAAGGAGAAGACCAAGAGCGAAGCCGTACTCTCCTTGGGCCTTGCGGATGTGATGGGACGGTTGCGTGCGATTGCACATGAGTTTATTCGGTGGGGCTCCGCGACCTATATGCATAGCGAGTGCCGGGCAGCTGCTAAGCAAGCGATCCAAGAAAAGATCAAACAGATAGAAGACGCCTTACCTGACTATTTTGGGGAGGACTGATGCGTTCATCGAGCGGTACGGGAGGGGATTGGAGATCCAGACAAACGCTCCAGCTATCCCAACGCTATATACACGCAGACATTGAACCGCTGCAGATGAACGTACTATATAGCAGATTGTATACGTTCGCGAGGTTTAGCAGGTTTAATTTTGTTACGTCCTAGGAGTCTGTGAAGGCTTTCGATTGGTGCACAAAGCTGCCAAGCCCCGGTGAGAAAAGCATACATGCAATGGGAAACATCAATTCAGATCGGTTACTGTACTCAGGACGGTCAAGTGGCAACTTGGCGCAACCCGCCAAACGAGTCGGTTCTACTTACCTGAATCCGTTATGGAAGTTCGTCGCCTTTGGCGCTCATGATCGGGCAAGATTTCTGCATACACGCTCGAGGTCTAGATCGATCCGTGGAATCTCGTCTCGCCCTTTCAATCACAGCAACTTGGCGCAGGGGAAGCGCGCGGGGCTCATAACCCCGAGGTCACTAGATCGAAACTAGTAGTTGCTATCATTGTTTTTTCGCAATCGTATCTCAAAGTCCGAAGTAACAAGTTCAGTATCGATGTCCGTATTTTTTCAATCTCAAAGCCCGAAGTCCACTATCGATGTCCTTAGCTTTTTTTTATCTAACTGTTCGAACACCTGGCAGATATACAACCTTAACAATCAAAGTATCCAGTGAATTCCTATCCTGTACGCGGTGCTTCGTATTGCTACCAGTGCTAGTATGAAGCTGCCATTATTCAAAATAGTCAGTGTGGCGTGTCATGAGCACTAAGAAACACAGACCCTTTCAGCGACAGGCCGCCAGAGGCTTGTGCTTACACATAGGCGTCATACTTTTCGTCGCTTGAACAGTAAGCAGTCTGAAAATCCTCAAGTGAATGTGGCGCTAGGATAGTACTCTTCACGCTCTGTTGTCCCGTCTTCGTGCCTGTGAGTTCGTCTTGTATATCGTCTTCATCATCAATACGGTATTCTTGGAATTCAAGCGATTCGCCAAGGTTACCGACGACCTCGTCCATGGTTGGCACGCGGAAATTTGGCATGGAGAAGCGCGATGGATTTTTGGTTGATATGTCGCTTGTGAGCCACGCAGCTTGGCGAAGATTGATCATGAAGTGCGAGAGTACGATGGGAGGTAGCCTAATAACAATCAGCGGAGATCTTGCGCTGAGTAGTGAGCGCGTACATGAAAAGTAAGGGCTCTAGAATATCGTATGCAACTCGATTGACCCTCACACCCTATTGACATAAGATCCTGTTCCAGTGAATCAGGAGAATGAATATAGACACTTACCTGCAATGACGACAGCAAACTTATGACATTGAATGCGAGTATCAGACTACGGCGTGTCAGAGACAAGAGTGTAAAGTTGAGGATAGGAGCTTACAGGAAGAATGCCCCGCCTTGTGATAGTCTAGGATCAGCGAGGACTGTTGTAAAATGGAGTGGGTAACGCACCGTCTCGCAACAAGATCTTACTGAGATTCGTTCCAAGCCCTAATAATCGTGTTCGTCGTACTTGCCGGAGTGTGTGTGTCACAGTGACCATGAACGATATTAATGTTGAGACGACGATGATTGCTATGCTGGCTATGTTCACTGTCGTAGAGTGCAATGCGTCAGCTGATGCCATTTCGCCGCCGATATCACATACTGCTAGAGAACGATTTCATTTGCGTAAGCATGGCATCATTGATAAGGAGTTATCCTTAAATGACACACCGATTAACGATGTCTTTAATAGCTGACGGCGTGCTCTCATCAGAGCACGATATAAACATATATCGAAGCGAAAGACGTATACTGGTTCACGTCACTGTGAGAATGATTACTGAAACCGACCGGACTGAAACGTACCGTATTGAATGCGATGAACGCAAGGTCTAGCGCAGCTAACGTCCACATGACTACGAGCTTCCACGGATGATTGCGCATCATCGCAAAGCTACGTAGAAACTCGAAGCCTCCATCGGATGAGAAAGTGCTTCAGATGGTCGAGTGCACTGATTCTAGATTTGACACGCACCGAGACAAGGAAGCGTACACAATCCAATAACGAGAAAATAAAAAATGTCCCCCTGCGAACCCAGGCAACTACGATCCAGTGTTGGTTAGCCATACTACAGCGCATTAGTAGATATTTACTAACCTCTACACCAGTCAAAACAGTGCCAAAAGCTGCGCCAAGACGAATATCACGAAATGGCTCACCTGTGGGGTTATAGGTGTAATGTTATACAACACACTGGCAAGCATCCAATATCTATTGCACACGAATAACCATGTTGACGAGCTCCATTTGCGCCGAAACAAGAAGTCCACCTCATACTTGAAGGTGACGATATGTTCATAGATGACGAGAGCTGTGGAAATAAAAGTGAGTGCTTCATCGCGCCCTCTGACAAGAGCTGAGCGTAGTACCTGCCACAGCGAGGTTGACCTGATTATTTAGCACCCTGGAGATCATCTAGTTTTAGCCCGGAACGACAAAATATTACGTTGGCTTACAGTGCTTCGTATCTTGCAATTATGTGTGCGGTATGTTTCGCGGACATAGCTTCGTCCATCTGGCCAGATAGTGGTATGAGAATGATGCTCCGGCGACGCCTTCATGTCCCCTTATATACAGGCGTAGCCATCATTTTCGTTCTGCAAATAGAGTAGTGCATTTCCCGTGTGAGAGCCCTCAAAGTAAGATAGTATATGCCGCCATTGATTCTGGAGCTACCGAGATGGAATTGTAGCCTGTGTAACGTGTTCAAGGTAAACTTGATCCAGGTGACAGTCACCAGGGTTGTACGCCGAAGATCAAATACTAGTAAGTATCTTGTCAATTTCATCATGATAGCCACTCACAGAACATACGCTCGTCTGATATTTCGTCCAATTTGGTCCTGGGACGTCACGATGTCATTGTTGCCAGCTTCACTTGTCCGGCAAAGGTAAATCATGATCAGATGGTCGCATATCGTCCGTCGACGACAATCCAAGTAGTGCCTTCTTTCCATTGAGATTCCGATATGAGACAAGATGAAGAGGACGAGGGGACTTAAGCAATCATGCCGGTCAGTCTGCGGACTCAGCTGCATATAAATTCGCGATCTATGATCGTTTGTAGACACTGAGTAGTAGTCATGGAATGCTATGAGGAAATACACGCTGAAAAAGAAAGATTGCGCGGACCTTTGGTCAGAATTCTGAACAGAAGTAAGCCCGGTCTGTAGGGCACTGTACTTCGGTAACACGTCGTTGACGCGATTACCACCGGGTACTTATCAGAAATTCCTGGTACTGGAAGCAAGATTCAGCTCTAGTCGTCACTACGGAAAGCCGGTGTCAATGCTTAAGGCTGCGTATACAGGTATCGCAGACGATCGCAAGTGACGGTATCTGTTCTCCGATATGGTGATTCACTGGTGATCCCGGCCTAGAAATTGAGTGATCGCCAGCGAGCACACTTAGCACAGGCACAGCAAATGTGATGTATCAGTAAGCATACTGAATGTACGATTTTTTGGCCTAGTGATAAACCGGTGTACTCACACAGCATAGCGAGGTAGGGTGCTTGGGCATGAGATGGGTGCTCGAAGAGAAGGCGCGCGGGAAGTTCCGCGAGCACATGCCATGTGGCAATTCAGAGGCTGCCATTGGTCAAGGTCGCGTCAGCTCGTACTAGGTGGAGTTCGCTCACGCTCAGGTACGAATCACCAATTAATTTCTTTCAGTCCGTGTACAGCACGAAATATTGTAATAATAGATGTGTCCGCAAAAGTAGCAGCTAAGACACTATGTCCGTATAATGATGAAGCAAAGAGAAGGAAATTAAACTGTCTGTCACAATCGGGTGATATTTACTACGGGACATTGAATCGAACAGAGTCAGTGATAGCGAGTGAGCTAGGATGATTCAGGGCTCGTTAAGAACGCGCCCGCCTCCGGTTTGGAGCGAAACAAGTACAGGACGTTGCGAATGCCTGCAGAATACATTAGCGGGTTGCCGATGAGCGAAATAGATACGCACTGAGCGAGGATGTAAACATCGGGAAATGCGGCATTATTCGCCCTACAAGGCCCATTTCCCAAGGCGGATGGATCTCGCCTTCGGGCCAACCTAGCAGTATTGATCCGCATTGGCGCCCTGCAATATATGGATCGACAGGACGACGACGGCGACCACGACCAACTTTGTAAACTCGAGGCGGCGCAGCGAGGGATGCACGTTCAAGCGGGGCGCGAGCGCACGCCAGTTGAAGTCGAAACGGGCGTCGACAACACCATAATCGCCCTCGTTGTCGTAAATGAAGGCCGTTTGGATGCGGAAAACAGCGAGTGATGAGGGAAGGAAGCGGATGGTGTCACGTAACAGTCTGTTAGATAGCGCCATACTGAATTCGAGGTCGGTCTCCTCCATCTCGTCGAGGTCGAAGATTGCCAACGAAAGCGTGAGCTGTTTCAGACGAGGCGCAACACGGATGAAGTCGACGGAGAGACCGGTTATGTCATCGCCTGAGGAGATATTAGACGAAGCCGACTCGCGAGAAGAAAATGCGACGTACTGGGCTCACTGGCTGCGAAATCAAGTAAGAGAACTTGCAGGGTCTCAGCGTTGTCTGCAGCAATACGGTTGATGGCCTCGTAGTCCTGCTGAGTATGGTTCTGCACAGAAAGCTCGCGGAGGCTCTCAACTGGCGGCAAAAGCTTTGTGACAGGCGCAAAGTCGCGTGGCTCTGGGTGGATAATCGACAGCTGATCAATGGAAAGGGTACCGCTCAATAATATCATTAATATTGATATAACCTATACCGATACTTTCATCACCGCTCACGACGGGAAAGGACATCACCGTGGACACAAGTAATCGATTCTTGGCTCGATAACCACCTAGAAGTCGGCGACGACCGACTGCAGAAGACAGAATCGAAACACGGTGCCATCCAAGCGACATCGACCGCACCAGGTCTGAGTTACCAACGATCAGCAGAAGCAAGCCGATCGTCCGAAGCAAGACGAGAAACAGGAACGAGAGATTAAGTACTGTTATAGAGTCAGCGTGCAGGCTACCACAGGGAAAGCAGCGCTCACCTATCAAACAATCAACGACGAGGACTGCATAAGCCATGACGGTGGATGAAGCAGGAGTACACGGAGGCAAGAGCAGTGAGCAAGCAGCAAAGGTTCTAGTAGTGCCGAGGGGTGCCTGTACATTGTAACACGGAGAGCGGAGGCGGGCCGACGCAGACATTATTTACGGCGAACGCCGTCCATTTTCCAGGATTGATAGTCACGTGAGCTGAACCTCCCGTTCCCAGTAGTAGGAGTACCCGAATCAGGGGTGATTCGTAATTGACCTATGAAAGCAGTTATCAGCCTCAACGACAACTCGTGTGCGGCATACTGTAATACCTACAAATCCTTCTCGTCCTGCCGATCCATTCCAGCGCCCACATTGGTTTTCGCACCACAGATCTCAGCCTCGTCATCATCATCCACACGGGCTTGCAGCTCGCAATTTTGTCTCATAACATCCAGGGATACCGACTGGGATGAATCGCAACACACTGTTCTGAGTATAGCTGGGATATCGTTTAGTAATATTGGTCTTGTATCGTAGCTCAAAATGATCGTGAGGGGAAGGTCGTGGATGTGCTGAGACTTGTCGCACGTAGGAAGAAACGGCGTAGCGGAGGGCGTGAAAAGAACTTACGAGTGCATGTAATTTAACGATTCAAAGGACTATATTGTCCGACATTCAAGTTGTGTTTAAACCCAGTTAGTGTCTTATTGAGGAGCAAGCTCAACATACATAAATAAATAGAGTCCAAGTCAAAACGCAGAGTGGTCAAGATCCCGCACCGGAACGTGTCTTCTCTATATAAAAAAAACGGACTGAAAACATCAGGTCTCAGTAATGAACACGAAGGCTGCTTTTTCCCGCGTACCTAGCTATTAAGTTCAAAGTCCACGATGGAATGCGCGGAGGCAAGGTAGCTCTGCGATTTCCACCATTCCTCGTCTTCATCCACAACCGCGAAGTCATTTCGTACGTCGTCGCCATCGTCTACATAGGACTGTTCAAAATCAAGCGATTCGCCAAGATTGTCTACGACTTCATCCACAGTAGGCATGCGGAATCTCAGGCCGGAGAAACTTGAAGATTGTCGACTCGTTGACCCTTTAGTCGTCGGAGAGTCAACTTGGCGGAGGTTGACTATGAAACGTGAGTGCGCAAGCGGAGCCAGGCTGGAAGAGATATCAGGTGGGTTCCTCCAAGAATGATAAAGCCATACGTGCTAAATATGGGCGCTAGGACGACGTATGCAGACTCATCAACACTCGCATCCTGTAAATACGGTAAGTAATGTTCGAAATTGCCGAGAAATTATAATAAACACCGACCGGAATGGGTGGTATCACGTTGATGATATTCACGATCAAGAACAGACTATGAAGTGTCAGAGCGAAGTTGCTACATTGATACAAGAGCTTACAAGAAGAATAAGGTGCCTTGAAATGGTGTATGATTAGCAAGGACTTGGCTGTATGGCAGGAAGCATACCGTCTCGCAACAAAATAACGCTGAGAGTAGTTTCAATTCCCGACGAGCGAGCTTTCTGCACTTGGCGAGCCGTCTTCGACAGCGTGACGATGAATCCCGCTATCCCCAGAAAGATGCAGATCGTCGTGATTGTGATGTTTACTTCCATGACAAAATATCAGCTGGAATTCTCGGGTGTTAAGTTCCACGTACAGCTGATGCGAATTCAAGTGCTCAGTCATAAGTCCTATCACATTCATAACACAGGCTACTAGAAAACATACCGGTTGTTGAGACCTGTTGTAGCTCTGTATATGCCCCGGAAGCAAAAAGGTCCTAGGATAGGGTCCGCAATGTAAAAGGAGACAAAGATGGATTCTCTTTCCTAGTAATGATGTCAGTAAGGATGGTAACCGATCATCATATGCGTACTGTTACATACTGCTTCAAGGATAAATTGCACGATATTAAGCGCAATCATAGTCCACATGATAGGAAATCTCAGTGAATATTTTTGCAGTATTGCGTAGGAGCGTAATATCAAGAACGCTGTACAGGATATAATCATACAGTGAGTAATTATTCAGTAATGCACGATGATAGTCAAGGACGCACCGGCACTAGGCAGCGTTGACAGCTGAGAAGTGAGGAACGATAGAGCGTTCATCGCTTGGGAGTTATTACAACTATACGCTATGTTGAGTGGAGAGCGGATAATGTCTTCGGAATAGTAACTCACATCTGCACAAGTCAACAATAGTATTGAGGCCAAAACACAACACTCACTTGTGGCGTCGCGGACGCTATAGAAAACAACACGCGAGCTAGCAACCAGTATCGATTGAGCAAGAAGAGCCACGTCGACCCGCTCCATCTTCGCCGATGCAGGAAGTGCACCTCATATTCGAACAAAGCCAGATGTTCATAGAGGATAAGAACTGTGACACGAGAAGTCAATCGTCCAGCATAGTGTCTCAGTTGGAATTCGGAGCAATACCTGCCACAGCATAATTGACACGCTGTTCGATAACCCTGAGAGAAGAAAACATTTGAGAACTTCTGTCAATCGAATATCATGGTTTCGGATTTACATACCGTGTGTGGTAGGTTGCAATGTCGAAGTTCAGTTTCATAGCTACATATATTCAAGAGAGTCTTCGTACGATGAAGCTACGTACCTTCAAGTCCCCTTAAATACCAGTATGCGATCATCTTCCTCCTGCAACCATAGTGGCATCATGGCCTGTGTAGGATGTAACAGAACGCACCAGATTCTGACGAATAAAATAACGGTTGTTAAGTCATTATACCATAGTCTACAACTCGGGACACAACTTACCAACATGACCAAGGTAGCGGCCCACAGCGACTATACTCGTCTAAATTTTCGTCAAATCTTGTTGTAAACAATACATGATCAGATTGTCGTGAATCCTTTATCGACGGCATAGTTAAATTTCACGATGCCCTTCCACAATCATCGACGTAACAAGATGAGGTTGGCCGAAGGAGCTAACAACACTTGAGCAATCAGACCGAGCAGGATACAGAGACACTGAACAACTTAACGATGCATGATTGTTGAGAGATGGATGGCAATCCCCATAGGAAAAGGTTGCGAGACGTCGACCTCAGCCAGAAGCGTGAGCGAGCCTTTGATACACCCGTCGATATGTACACTGCCTGACATCGACCATACATTTCTGTCGTTAGTACTGACAAAAAGAAGGTTCATCAAGGCTAAAATGTACCCGCTTTCATTTTGGATCACTAGCCAGGGGCTTTGAGGGTTCGAGAACCGAAATAGTTGCTCTCAACGATGAAGGCACGGATGTAATCGACGCTATTGCTTCCGATAGGAAAGACACATAGGTGTCTAGCATCTGGCAACAAACACATTTTGATGGAAATGCCAGCCTACGATTCGACCGACAGATCACAAGGGCAGCTATAGTGAACGATATGAATGAGCAAATTTAATAGTTGTCGTCACGACCTGATCTCGGCGCCATCATGTATACCAGAGCTCTACCTTTTGCTTCAGTGGGGCTAAAAACTCGCATCAAACGAGACGCAGTATGCTTTTCAATGACGAGATGGATTAAGATTACAGCAAAGCCAGGTGAATGAGAGGAAGAAAGCCAGAAGCCAGGACGCGGACTCGGGAAGAACAGACGACGTGGGAAAACGGCCGAGACCACGTGCTCTGAAACGCAGCGGCAAAACCGACCCGGAGTTTCCTCGGCAGCCGCCGCGTCTACTTTCCACGCCTTGCTAAAGGGAGGCAGACAGTATCAAGGCCGAGGGAGAGAAGTCTGGTATCATCTCGAGCCAAGGCGATGTCACCTCGTGAATCATCGTGTTACACAATGCACTGGTCACTAACAATACACAATCGTAACGTCTGCAAAAGTACATGTACACAGTTATCATCGCATCTGATTCTGTAGTGGTTTAAATCGTAGTCCTCGGGTCGTCCAGAAAGAAGAGGAGAAAGAGTCTGAAGTTCGGGGTCATGTCCGAGTTCAAGAGCAAGCACCACGTCCTCACAGCTCAGTTTGTCGTGGCGTCCGTGAACGGCGTGGTCGCGAGACCGACCTGCGTATTGCCCGTGTCGTACACACTGTAGAAGCGCTGCAGGAATGCGAAGCCGTCTGCAGATGCAAGTTCCATCAGACACTGATCGCTTCGGGTTCACAAGAGGTACGTACTGATGAAATCGAGACCCTGGCCGCTCGGGCTGCCCATATCAGCAACGACGAGGTAGATCTTGCCCTCGTCGCCGCCGAGCACCGAGTTCTGCGAGCGCGGCCAGATCTGCGCGTTCGCTGTGAGCTCGTACGTGGTGCCACCTATGCATCCCCAAACCATCATTTATGATCAGCAATGAACACACAAAACGGCACCGCATAAGTCACGCACCGATGGTAAAGAACAGCGACTGCAGGTTGTTAAGCTGGTCCTCCGAGAGCGAGAGCAGGCCCGTAGTCTGATCCATCGTCGCGCCTGTCGCCTTCTCGTACGCCTGGAATGCGTCCGTCGCGATCATGAGCAGCGTCGTGCCAGTGTCGACGATCCCCGCGGAGCCTGTGAGCAGCGTCGTGTCCTGCCCGTACGAGAGGTCCTGGTCGATGCCCCAGTACGCGCTCGCGGGCTGCGTGCTCGTGATCGGCGTGAAGTTGATCTCGCCGGTGTACCTATGCCCCGCCGGGCGCTGTCAGAACGCGAATCAGGCACCGAAAGGGAGAAGTGATGCGTACTTGGTGCTGTCAGTGCCGCCGAAGGTGAGCTCTCCGTTGACGGTGCCCTCGCTCGTGGTCGGCTCATAGGAGATGCCGATCGAGTCGCTGGAGATCGTGCCCTGGGAGAAGAGGTTGTCGGTCACCGTGGGAACGAGCTGGCCAGAGGAGAGCGTGCTCTGGGTGAGATCGACAGGGCCGATACCGAGGATGCCGTCGACGCCCTGGAAGCCTTGAGCGGTCGAAGCAACACCGATGGATTGGTTCTCGATAACCAAGCTGGGGCCGAGCGTGACGGTGTCGGTGTCTGTCAAAACCGAAATGTCAGATTACAATTGTATTTCAGTACAGAAAGGCGCATACATTCAGTTCCAGAGAAGGATCCGGAGCCGTAGCTGACGTTCTATAGAGATGTGAGATAAAGTAGAAGTAAAGTGGCGTGGATCGGAAACAAACGTACAACAGTGTCACCAGTGGACTTGCTGGTGCTGGTCTTGACGTACTTCTGATCGGCACCAACCCAGGTGTTGGAGCTGCCTATATGATCAAAGCTCAGCATATGCGTGCATATATGCAGGTCAGATAACGTACCTGTATCGATCAAGAGTGTGTACTGAGTGGGCGGGTTACCAACACCAACAGACGCAGTGTAAGTCACACCGGCATCTGTAACGTCGACACCAGCACCTGCCGACGAGGGTGGCGCGCCACCCGTACCAGAGCCGGTTCCTGTGCCGCCACCGCTGCTGAGGTCAGAGGGCGCGGGTGCACTGCCGTGACCGTGGTGGTGGCGGGGATGGTGGCGACGGCGTTCGCGGAAGTGAAGCGGACCGTGCGGGTGGACGCCTGCAAGGAGCTTCTGCGCACGTTCGCGGTCGCGCTGGACCATCTCCTTGCCCGAGCGGGCGACAATGCGGGAGGTAAAGGGAAGGACCTTGTTCATCATCGACATTGTGATTGTGTTGGTGGTGGCAAGAGGTGTGGAGAGTTGTGTTGGGTAGTGAGGAGAGGCAAGGCTTTATATATGTGAGGGATGTGGCGGTAATTGAGGAGATGTCAAGCAATCGGCTCGCGTCATCTGGAAGACGAGAAGCATGTGTCGTCCAGAAGAAGAAGGCGGCTGCTGGAGTGGGCTGTTCTAATCAAAAAGTCAATAAACACAGACAGAAGACGAAAGCAGGGTCGTCCGAGCGACGCACAACAAGGCTTATTCCGGAGCACAATCAGCTCCAAACGCTAACCTTCTGAAAGTACGCAGCTGCGGTGTTGGAGAAGGCAAATCGACATGGCAATACTCCTGCAGGTTGCTTGTTCAGGCATGAAGTTCTCATGCGAAGAGGGAATGAGCTCACCAGGAGGCGATACCGCGCTGTGCCATCGACATATGTCGAGTGGGGTCCCCTTGAGAAGCGGTGCGCTGGCTCGCAAGGCACCCACCCTGGCGCAGGAGGGGCCGGTTCCAGGAGATATATGTTCGAGCGGTATCGTAGCATCGCACAAGGACCGCATGTGCCGTGTTTCTTCCATTCGATGTAGAACAATTATCGCGCTTAGAGGGTAATGGGTCTACGTGCTGGACCCCCTCCCGCATTCCAGCGTGGAGATGCATCTTGGTTCTTGCGTCGCGTGTATTTTGTCCACGCTGTGGGTCGAACCTTGGGCGAACCAGCGCAGATAAGAGCCGGCGCCTCTCGTTCCTTGCAGGCTCGATTTGGACCGTGGGAACGGTGGTGGGGATCACTGCGGCGTTCCATCAGAATCGTCTGCGTCGCTTATGGACATCTGCACTTCAGCGCTTTGCAGCAGCAGCTCTCCTGTGCTTCCCTGCATCCCCCAGCCTGCTGACACTCGTCCAAGTTCATACTTCTCTCAGCAGCTGTCTGCATTATCTCTCGGAGAAGTCGGTCATTGACAAAGCTCCGTTATCTGCTTGTAAAGATGTGATGCTTCTACGTTGCTCTCCTTTCATGATCAACAGTTCTGTCATTGGACATCAGTGTAATGCATCCACATTTTCAACACATGCCATTTTGTCTCTAATGAGCAAGCTGCGGTACTCCTCCCTCCTAGTACCGCCTCGCTGGCAATACACGTGGAAGGCTTTCCAATCAGTGGAATACGTCCCCACCGAATGGTCTGTCACAAAAATATCACCACGCGCGGTGAGTTCTTTCTTCCATATTTCCCCATGTCGTCCCTTGTTTTCCAGGGAACGTGTGTGGCAACGGCCTCAATAAACAAATTATCACCACTTCATATCGAACGAGGGGGTTAGGTTCGATCTGAGCTCTATCTTTCTGCACGAACTGTCGTCGGTGGTGACATCATGCCCCAGGGTGTTGCATAGCACGAACCCACAAAGCTCCTCGCTCGCAGAGTGGCAACTCGACGAAGACGAAGTCGCATGCGTGGGGAGGCGTGCCTGTGCTCACACGCTACTCGGTACCGATGCTCTCATGACCTCGAGGGTCTGGACGGGCGGTGGGCCTGGCGCAACGCGTATCTCTAGTGCGGCTTCTGGCCGTTCCGATATGTTTTATTTTCGTCTCGGCCTTACACGATCGTTCTGATCCATGATTTACGTTCATTGAATCCCAAGTTCCGTTGCCCAGTCGTTAGGGTCGTCTGACAATATATCTTCACCGTGTTGCGCCGCGTGTATAAGGCGAAACCGCGCATATCATGTCTCCGACGCCACGCCTCGCGCTCCCTCTCTCGCTCATCCCACGCAGGCCGTCTTCCCAGCATACTCGACACCCACTACACACATAGTACCTTCTCTCAACTTGTTACGATATGAACACTGTGGACAGATACACGCCTTTTCAGGGTTTCACAGGTCTTCGTCTTCTCAGATCTTAGTCGAACTCTATATTATGTGGGGTTACA
Source organism: Pleurotus ostreatoroseus (assembly GCA_005298045.1). Lineage (NCBI taxonomy): Eukaryota > Fungi > Basidiomycota > Agaricomycetes > Agaricales > Pleurotaceae > Pleurotus > Pleurotus ostreatoroseus. The sequence continues at coordinate 128,069 of SWBT01000349.1, read as the reverse complement.
AGGTTCGAAGCTTGAAGTCGGAGGGAGCCTCATCCCACAGCAAAGACGTCGTCATGTCGTCACGCGTGCCTTGCTTCCCCGTACGTCTTGTCGATGTCTGTAATACGGCGACCCCACGAGTCCGACTTTGCTTCCGCAGGTTTGATCGCAAGCCAGTCGAGCCGTCGCATCTCCACTCACGCAAGGACAGGCCATCGTTGTCGCAACGGCTCGTTTTATGGAGCCGACGATAACGCTTAGAACCCATTCTCTCAGCACTCGTCTCCCTCCTTGCTGTGGACAGTGTTCATCTAATCCCCGAACTCGAGGAATATTCTCGTGCTGATTAGGTTCTGTGAGTGCTCGAGGCTATAGCTGATCATATTGCGGCGTAGGAGGTACAACAATCTCGTAAGTACTGCTACGGCAAAAGGGCCTTGCTGTCAGGAGAGTAAGATGTTTGTAAGGTATAAACAGCCCCCGATCGGCAAAACCACGCCCCACATAAGGCATATAAGCCAACAAGGACCACGGCAACGTCGTCGAACACTTCCCTCCGATATTTCCGATGCCTGGTCAGAGACTACCTCCTCTTCTGTCTGAGTTTCCTCTGCTTCTCTCTGGACTGGCAAATCATACCGGTGTATGATCCCAGGGATAGTCAGCCAGCTGTCCAGCTCATGCATCACATCTATCCCGGACGTCCATTCCATCAACCGATGCCACTCCAGCCGCAACCTTGCTATTGAGTCTTGGAGACTGTGCGCAGGTTGCAGTAGCGGATTTTTAGTGTGCGTAGTATCCGGTATAAACATGAGTTCCAAATCTGCGCTTTCTTTGCTGGACCTTTTGGCCAGGATTTGGGCAACCAGGAAAAGGATGGCTGTCCATTCCTCCTTGTACGGAGCGATTTTGGACCAGCGCTCATGGTTGCCTCGAGCCGACTCAAGGAATTTGAGAATGACTACGCCGATTATGGTTGGGAAAATCCCTTGCTCGATGGTCGTATCCACCATATCGTGCTCCGAATAGTGGACAAGTGCGAAGATGACTACGCGAAGAGCGTTGGCTGACCTGGCGTATTTTGTGGCCTTCTTTCGGTACCCGCTACCAAACTTAAACACCGTCAGTTCAGCGTCTGTTGAGATTCGTTAAACGTTGATCCGGGCAAGAACAGTTAGGATCACACCTTGTCCCCATAATAGATCGCTATATGCAGAGCCAAATATCATCCACGGAAGCGCGCTTGCGAGGAAATCACTTGAATCTAAGATATGTTTCACGGCCCCCCATGGTGCGTCGTACACCCAGCGCAAGAAAATCTCTACGAAACTTGCTCGCGCCTTCTGAGACTCCAAGGCCAGTGGAAGTACAGCACGAAGTGCCTCTATCAAGTCTTTGCTATAGGGAGAGTCAAATTCCGTGGTAGAGGCGTTATACTGAGCTGACCAGTCGCTGAGCACTTTGTAGACGGAGTAAAACACATCTCTGACGAAGACTAGAGAGCCAGTTGCCCAGTCAGATGCTGCGTCTTCCGTATACGCTCTATGGGTAGCGAAGGAGGGGTGTCCTCGAAGCTGAAAGCCTGGATGGAGATGCTGCTGCCACTCTTGGGTTGTGTCTAATATCTGCGAGAAGAATACGGATGGCCTGTCCAAACTTCTTGGAGAGAGCGTTTCGAAATGTGACATGATTTCGAAGCATAATTGTCCCGAAAACGCGCCTGGGATGAACTTTGGTAGGGTACAATTGTACGGTGTAATCACTGGTGCGAGATCGTAGCTTGCCAGCGTTGGATCATCGACCCCGCGCGACGAGAGGATCGCCAGTGCTTCGTTCGCCCAAGGGTAACTCCCTTGATCCTGAGAATCAGCGCTGGCAGGGACATTGTCGCGAAGTATCCCATAGATAATGTGTACCATTGTATTCCATATCCGCGGGGGCAGGGGCCGTAGATCGACTACGTACGGGTTGTCGTCAGATAGATGCCTAGCTGACTGGGGGAGCCGATGCGATATCACCTTCTTGATGAACAGCATCGTATCTTCTGGGCCGAACTGGCTTCGCATGATGGTATCGCGCATCGCGACTACCAGCAGTTCGTCGTCCATGAGGATGTCGTCCACTGTGCAAAGCATGGATTTGAGGTCTCGGAGTCCTTGCTGACCAGTTCGCCCTTGTCAGTTCAAAGGGGCACATTCAGAGAGGCTGGTTTCCACTTACGATGAGATATTCCGCCAGTCTCTTATCATCCGGATCAAATACGTTGTTTAAGGCTGCTGCTTCATCGGGCCCATATTTTTCTGCCGGAATGTCATCAATGTATGAGAGGGTTTGAATGTCATTATCGTCCGTTGCTCGAGCCGGAGAGATAGAATCGGTTGTCGGGAATCCGATTGGCCTATTGAGTGAGCGATCCAGCGCGCCACTAAATGACGACGCGATAAGAGGAGCTCGAGGGGGACCGATGGCCCTAAGAGCTTCCATAGTATCGGTTGTACTTGTCGGTGCATGGGTATCTACAGGAGGCTCCAGTTTTTCGGACGATGATTTCGACGCCGTCTTTGTATCCGCTCGTGCAGATGCTGTCAAATGCAACGTACTCATTGGGCGAGTGCTAAAATGGTGGGAATGTGTCGAGTGTAGTGTATGTGAGTCGGGGGAAAGCGTTCACTATGTTCACTGCCTCAGCCCCCTGGGCTGTATCGTCTAAGTCGTAAGACACGTGACACGATAGAGTTTGACTCGTTGACCATCATTGACATCTTCAGCTCAGGCTTTTCGGTAGTAGACTCGTTGGGCTAGCGGTTATGAGGTTTGTGTGTCAAACATGATTGCTGTCTGTATATCCAAAACTGAGATTCGTGTCCTAATCATTCTAGGTCGCTCAGCTGGGTGGCCCAATGATGTTGTTACTTGATGATAGTACACTTCTTCGGTGATATAATGGTTGTTTTTGGCCGACGAAAGACGACAGGCAGCGCGGTAGGTTGTGACGCGGGCGCGAGCACGACGGGCGTGGATGAGAGGCGTGTAATGGGAGACAGTACGATGTCATAGCTAATTACAGCAAGTAGAGATGACAACAAATTCACGTACAGAGTCCACGAACGCATAGCGGGCAAATGAGAGGTTCTGGCAGCAAGACGGCGAAGGAAGGGGTCCCAATTGCGAAAATTAAACAAACACAAACATGATGTACACAAGAGGCGCATTGCGCCGCTTTAGCGCCTCCCTCTTCAACATACGAAGCGTTGGACGCGTAAGTATGCTGTTTGAAAGACTAACACAATATGAAAGGCAGCACGACAGTCAATTTACTCAGGATCTAGAAACAACATAAAGCGGCATGCATAAACTCAGGCGTTAGAGACAACACACTTCGCTAGGCCGACAGCGAGTATAGTGAACCGGGACGTATACCCTGGCGTAAACGACATGAGGCCACCATGGCTAGCATGCCTGACGGAGTCGGTATGCCTGTGATCATATAAAGCGTAATCAGGAAGATATTCGTCAAAGAATACTAGTCCTCCCTCCTTCTAGAAGTCGAGCGTTCTTCCACTGCTTCGCCCACATGCGAAATGTCTGAGTCGCCCTCATCGCTTCCATCCGCGTCTACATGGAATGGTAGATCAAATCGACGTATGATTCCGGGAATATTCAACCACTTATCTAGCTCGTTTCCCACATACGCTCCAGAAGACCACTCTATCACGCGATGCCATTCTAACTGTAGCCCTTTCACCAAGTTCTGGATGCTGCAATGATCCTGGTACACTGAGGCGTATCCAAATCGAGGTCGAGGTGGATTTTCTTTCACGTTACCTCTCTCTTGTGCTCCGGATTTGCGCAGCGTAGCGATCAAGAATTCGTCCGCACTTTCATCCGAGCGTTTGGCCAGAATCTTGGTTGTCAGGAAAAGGATAGCCGTCCATTCGTCTTTATAGGGCGAGCAGCCGGCCCAGCGTTTGTGATCGCTCCAAGCGGGTTCGAGGACCATAGTGATGACTATGCCGACCATGGCTGGGAAAATCCCGTGCTGGATCGTTGTGTCCATCAGATCGCACTCCAGATACTGGACAAGTCCAAAGATCAATGTCCTAAGTATCTTAACTGACTTGGCGGGTTTCAAGCTACTCTTCTTACGGTCAGTAGTACGACTAAGCATCAGCGCCGTTAGTCCAGCGCCTGTTCAACGTTCAACTCTATCAGATGTCAAACCATGTAAGAACAGGTAGTAACATACCTTGCTCCCACACTAAATCACGGTATGCAGAGCTGAGCAGCATCCACGGAAAGGTACTTGCGAGAAGTTCACTTGAAGTTAAGAGATATTTAACGGCCGTCCAAGGTGCATCGTACACCCAGCGCAGGAAGTTTTCGACGAAAATTGATCGTGCCTTAGGAGACTGCAAGGCTAACGAAAGTATTGCATGGAGTATCTCTATCAGCCTTTTGTCCTGAGGAGAGTCGTATTCCGTAGTGGCGACACTGTACTGTGCTGACCAACGGATACATAACTCGTGGACGGAATTCAGAACGCCTCTGGTAAAGGTCAAGGAGTCGACTCCCCAGTCACATATAACAGCTTGCGCGTATGCATCATAGGTGGCAAACGACAAGTGTCCTTGGAGGCGAAAATCTGGGTCGAAATGTTGCCGCCACGCTCGGCTCGTGCCCAGTATCCGCGAGAAGAGCAGTGGGTTGCACAAACGTCCAGGAGCAAAGAACTTCTGAACACATGATAAGACATTAGAGCACTGCGTTCCTTCGAACGCGCCTGAACCGGAATCCGGAGGTGTGCAGTCGTAGCACAACATCGTAGGTATGAGATCGACATCTGCAAGACATGCGTCGTTGATTCCCGGTGATAGGAGAATCGCGAGTGCTTCATCAACCCAGGTGTAGTTCCGTTGGACCTGATTGTCATCGCTGAGAGAAGGCGCATTGGCACGAAGCGTACTGTATATAATTTGTGCAACCGTGGTCAATACTCGAGAGGGGAGGGGACGCAGATCGATGACACATGGGCTATCGTTGAATAGAAATTCCGCTGACTGAGGGAGACGATGTGTAATCACATTCTTGATAAACAGCATCGTATCTTCGGGGTCGAATTGGCTTCGCATGACGACATGGCGCATGGTGGTGCTCAACAGCTCGTCATCCAGAAGGATGTTGTCCACTGTGCTAAGCATGCTCAAGTCCTGTCGATCGTTCGCCGCTACGTCCTCCTCTTCTAGAGGTGTTCTCCGGATTTGACTTGCACGAATCTCATCTGGGTTGACGAAGTCACGTGAGAGGCATTCTCTTTTTGAAGAAGTCGATAGAGGTCTTCTTGCTCTAGCGTTAGCGCGAGGGAAAGCCGATATCATGGCCTTCCAAATCAAGCGCGCTGTGATGCGTACGGCGTCGAGAGCGACAAGCTCTTGCCATGTTTCGCGCCGTCTGTCGATCGTAGGTCCAAAATATATCCATTTGAGACACCAGACGGAGTTGGTGCCCGCACGCAGCTTAGGAAAGATCGGGGAAAGCAGCGATATCTTGTATGGACAATCGGAAGAAAGCGCAGGCGAGAAGGTCGTGGCTGCAAAAAAGACAAACCAGGCCGATACAAGTCCAGTGCTCCAGCGACCAATATCGGCGCTCAGCGACCAAGTGAAGACACAGAGCCCGATGAAGAATAGTCCTAATGCAAGTTGTATCATCAGGGGAAGGATCCCAGCTAATTCGAAGACTTTCCACTTGAGAAGGCCAGGATAGCGGAACTGGCGGATGCGTAGGCGACTTTGTAGGTTACTGTGGTGCGCGTCAACGGACCTGTATTCGCGCAGCCATTGTTTGATGAGGATGCCAAGAGATGCGGTTATGAGGCTGAGGATGAGGGAGGCAAACCACAGCCGATTTACGAGAATCGTGCTGAAAGCCGGTTCGAACGGTGATGCGGTGGGCGTCGTCGTCGTCGCATTTATGTAAGAAGCAGATACGGTATAGCCGGTTGTCTGCACCGCGATCTGAGTGAGCAGTTGAATGATCTGGGTATTCGGGTCTGGAGAGAGACTTTGGTAGGATTGGGCGACGAATGCAGTCAACACTGCAGAGAACAAACCAGCCTGGGCTGAAGTCAGCAAGAACTACGACCAAGCAAAATTAGATCATACAAATACAAGAAGGGTATCGATATCCTCTTTGCAATGGCCGATTTTATCTTCGTCGACATGCTTTAGCGCATCAGCGATCTCAACCCAGCCATTACTGCCTTCTGCCTTGATGTCTCGAAGTCCTTGCTGATCAATTCGCTTTTGTCAATCCTAGTCTCCACAATTCAAGTTAATCTCGCCGTACAATCAGATAGTCCGCTAGTTGCTTGAGACCCGGATCAAGTATGTCGTTCGGGGCTGTTGGTATAACGGCGCTCGAGCGATCGTTGCCAGATGTTGAGGGAGTATCAACCACATATGGCTAAATGTCATAATCAATACGATCGGACCAAGTTGCGAAGCCAAACCCTTTATAAAACGGACAGACCTTGGAAACATGAGATGGCGACGGAGAACAAGGTTCCACAGGTGCCCGAAAGCTCATTGCACCTGTTTCTAACGAGAGATGTGAGACGCGTGAGGTTTGCACATTCGCGAGCATACTATGCCACGACTTACTTATGGGAAAAACAATGCCACGGCGGTAGTGGTTCGAATGCAAGACAACACAGTAACGTCGGTATCGTCGTGTTGGTGAGTCAGACGTCCTGCACTGCTTTAAGGGTCGCCACCAAGTCGCCACGGTCAACACCGCCGCAGCGTTGAATCTCCCGCCACGTGGCACACCAGACTTCGACGCGCTGGTTCTTATTGGCTGCTGAGATCTGACAAGCTGAAAAGCTACCGTTTAGACTTCACAGTCACTACACAGTAAGACCCAGGGTGAATTGAATCCTTGCATAAATTCCCGCTCGACGTGCTGTTTGTCCGGTAAATCAATTGACGCGCTTCAAGCTACTATGACAGGCGTTCAGAGGCGATCCCGCCATACTGCACAGTGCACTCATAGAATCCTCGATGGTCAACGAGATCTGTGGTTAGGATGACTAAATCCAGGATCAAGGCGTGTGCCTACGCGCTCTTCCATGCTATCGAACATCGATGTGCTCTAGGCCCTAGTGTGGAGAGTGCGCTTCCCGAAGATCAAGTAGCGTTGCGAGTATGCTTGGACCCATCTTATTGTGACACCGGACCGACAACCGCCGCGTACGTGCACGGTCATTGCACCTAGACTATGAAGACTTCGGTACATGTAGTGCAAGAGTGTGAATAATCTCAAAAAGACTAGCAACTAACAGAACACTGAACCCACACATTGTAAATCACGAAATACAGAAGGCCCATTAGGATACAGACCATAGTCGGGAGGTACGATGTGGGACAAACAAACGCAGGGAAGATACGGAGCGCAATAAGGGTATAAGGGTATACAACACGTCGTTGGAACCTAGATAGGGAACAGCGAAGAGACTACTACTTATCAGTTAAGTACAAGTAGTCGGTACCAGTGCCGAGGGAGCGAATAAAGTTGGGTTAGAAATGCAACCAGAGACCAACTGGAGGTGGGCATCAGAGCTGGGTATCGAAGTATCGAAGGCTGGCGGAAGCACGCAGTGGGGTATAGGTGTCGGGCAATATAGAAGCTGAACCGGAATTTGCTGTATATCAAATGCTCGCGCCCTTGTGAAGACACCACTTCTTCAGTGGCCATGAGACCTCTTCAGCGCACGGTGCATCCTGTGAGCGGGGGCCGACGCGGTGGAGTTGCCCGCTGCATTGGTAGTCGCGGACGCAGAAGCAGAGGCAAACGAGACCGACGCAGTGAATGACGGAATACTCGCGTTGGCCTTCACGCCTGACGCAGACGCACTGCCCTTCAGGGTGGAGAATACAGACGCAGGTGAAGAGGCTGTAGCCGAGTTGAGCGCGACCGGCTGCGCGACCGTGCCGTTCGTCCCCACGTCCGCGTTCACGGCGACCGCTTCGAACGAACTAGAAGCGATCTCCGCAGAAGTGCCCGTTGCGGGTGCGTACCACCAGAGCGTCGTCACACCGACGGGGAACGTGTACTTCGCCTGCATGCCGCGGAACTCGATCGTCGCGGGAACGGGCTGCGGGTTCCAGGTCGTGCTTGCACTGTCGTCCCTGTTGTGTGTCAATAATCGTCAGTATCTAGTTTCGAGAGGGACGTAGATGGAAGAAGGTGTAGACCAACGCTTACCAATTGAGCACGACGATGCTGTAGCGCAGCCAGTCGCTTGGGTTCACGCGGGGCGTAACATATGCACCAACGATGAGAGCCCAGTCGAGCGTACCACCGACGCTCACGCCGATACGCTTGCCAAAGTCTCCGCCTACATCCTTGGGAAGAATTGCCTTTGAGGCCTGCGCCATTGCGTAGACTGTACGTCAAACTAGGATTAGGTTCAGTCGACTTGTTACAAGGTCGGGAACTTACACTCTTGGTTGACGCTCCAGGAGTTTCCGGAAATTGTCACTGATAGAAGAGAAGGGTCAGTTTCGACTTGACATAGTGTTCACAGACACATGCTACGCACCAATGCCCCTGCAGGAAGGGTTGCGGCAAGAGTTGGCGGACGGGAGCTCAGGCGAACCATTCGAGTCAAGCGCGATGTTCCACCTAGTATTGTTATGTCCATGTCAGTGTTTTCAGCAACGCACAAAAGCAGTGCACTCACATGAGAACAGAGTGCGCATTGTGCGTCACGGCGCCAATATATCTGGGAGTCACCTGAGCACATGCACATGTGGAATTCTCTGACATTCGGCTTACAAGTTGTCCATGTACCACTGCAAAGATCCAGAATTAGCACTCTGCTCCACAGCTGCGCAACGCAATCACAAACCTTGATATCACTCCACCAGTCCGAGCCCAGAGAGCCGGAGCACTCAGTGAAGTAAATCTCCTTGGTCGGGTACGCCGTGTGGAAGGTATCCTGCTGCGAGACACTTCCGGCATAGCAGTGGAACGCAACGCCCGCGAACGCGTTTTCGGCTTGTTGCATCTGTAGATGTAAGACGACCGAGCTTAATCGTGATGCATCGCAAATTAACCGTGTCGGAAACACTCACGATCTGGATGGGGTACCCGCCGGCATCACTCCAGTTGTGATCGTACCCAATAATCCGGGTACCCGAAAAGCCGTTGTTGTTCATCAGCGTCCGTAGGGCATTGGCAATTTGTGCCTCCAATGTCGCGCTCAGGGCACAGCTTGGGTAGCTGTCGTTATTGTTTTCGGGTTCGTTCTGTGTAGAGAAAAGAGGAATGTTTGAATGATAGAGTCTGAACGAACAAATGGAGCCGCTTTACCTGAATACCGATCTGTGTGTGCGAAAATTATTCGATGCGTGAGAAGTTGGCACCTCGGATGTTTTGAATGGCAGACAGACGTACAGCATAAGCGGTGATACCCTTGCTTTGGAAGCCTTGGAGACACTTCAGGAGGTAGTTGGCATCTTAGAGTATGTCAGTGAGCGTATGTTGTGGTTCTTCAGGGAAACAGATTTACATGTTTGGACGTATTGGCTGAGGAAGTTCCCTCCATTGATGCTACCGCTGTCCTTCATCCACCCCGGCTGCGCAATTACAAAAGAGCCACTGAGCACACGGAAATAGCTTCAATTTGAAAGCTGACGTACAGGTGACCAAGGAAGAAGGTGAACCTTAAGGTATTGATTAATGCCTTTGATATCATTAAGTATCTCGAAGACAGCTGAAGGAGTGAGGTTGATGTTGAAATGACTGAGAGAGGTATCGCCCGAGGTATCATCGTATGTGTACGCTAGTCAGGTATTAGCTGTGATACGACCCGAGTACGAGCAAGTGTCTGACTAACCAGATGTCGAAAAGTCGGTCGCGCCGAGAGGCACACGAATGTAAGAGAGTCCGGCGCCACCACCGCCGTCAGTTGCTAAAAAAGAGCTGCGATCAGATCTGATTAAGATGAAAGATTGAACATCTTGAACTCACGATCGAAGAGGTAACCAAGGAGAGACCAGTAGTTGCTGGCATCGTTTTGCTATTTCAGGTCGACATCAACATCCACGATAAAACACGATGTGTTCCTTACCTTCATCGATATAAGCAGGGATGCAGCAGAGTCGGCTGGTGCGTCGTCAGATACATGACTATAAATTTTATCGATGCCTAGCAACTTACTCAATGAGCCACCATGTCCCCAGACGGACTGGAAACCGGCGGTGTCGTCGATGACGATATCAGCTTGCCCAATGGGACCGGGAGACCCAAAGTTTATTGGGTTGCTGCCCAAGTTCGTGTATGTGAACAGCTGAGCGCGATCCCAGGTAGTTTGATACTGAGGGCTCTGGTTAACATTCGCCCAAACGGTACGAGACGCGACTCACGATATCGTAAATTTGCTGTGCGAAGCTAGGGAGTGCGACGGCAACGAGGGACGAGGCCACGACGAAAACACGCATGGTGGGCGACGGAGAGGGCAGGCGGGGGGACAGGGGACAGCACTAAGGTCATGTTGTCGGATCTCCGTATGTTTTTATATACCGGGAGTTGGGCCTGCTCGAGAAGGAGTTCATAAGGACTGGAACCTAACCATTGGTACCACCTAGACATCAACACTCTGAAATGTCTCGGCATTCCACCTTCCATGCGGCACGCGTTGTCACTTGTCAGCTGGCAACATGTCGCGTCTTGAAGACAGCAGCCGCCACCGGGGATGCGCGAGGGTGGCAAGTCCGTCAGCGTCAGGTGGGTCCGATGTAAAGTAAGGTCGTTTGAGGTCATTTGAATCACTGTATCCAATTACAGGGCTTCTGTACATTGATTTGGCCAGAGGGCGGCTCAGATGGTCGAAGATGATTGGGGAGAGGGGGTCGGAAGAGCGCGATCTTGGGAAGCTGCAGATGGACAAAAGCGTAGACAACATGCGCGGAGGGTGCGTTCGGCCATCGCAGATACCCATTAACTACCGTCAAGGATCTCCATACCCGGAGCCGGCCAATGGTAGGAAGCACACCATACAGGCACGGTGCATAAGAAAACTCAAATGCGCGCGTTGTGCGCGCCACGCTCTGTGGTAGCAACGACAAAATGCGGAGACAAAGGCTGGAATGGCTGAGAAAGATAGGATCATGCATCAACGTTCAGCGTGGGTCGTATGTATGTCTTTCAAATCCTCATGACATGCGGCAGCAAAGTTGTGCCGTGGTTGGATACATCGATGAGGGTACTTGCTGCTGTCGGCGAGATGGACGGGGCTTCAACAGGGGGTTCTATGGGCGAGGGTGAAGGGTGAGATTAAGAGAAAGCCTGCCTTGTTTGGGATACAGAGCGTCCAGTAGCCTCATGGCGAGAACGGCTTAGTTTTGGGCTGGCTCGCGCTGACAGCGAAGGCAGTCGTCCTCTTCCCCTGGCAGTGGTGGGTCGACGGAACCTTGAGTGGGCGTCTGTCCGTGCCGAAGTGACCGGGCGGCATCCACGCGACGCGGTACACGTGATCGTAGCGCGGTGTTCGAGTTTGCATGGGCGCTAGAGACCTCTGTCCTGCTCGCTCTCGTCCACGCGTTTTCTGATCCTATTTTCCTATTTTCCCCTTGCTTTCTTCACTTCATCTCTGGTCCTTATCTCGGCACTCCAAGGACTCTGAATCTAGTGAAAATTCTTGGTTTCATACATCGCAGTGCCTGAGATTTTCTGTTGCGTTCAAAGTTCCCATCAACTTCGTCCGCGTTCGCAACACTCATCTTCTCCGGCTGGATCTATTACCGTCACAATCGCGCGACGTTCCGCTGCGCGCACTGTATTTTTCAAACTATCTTTCTTGCAACTAATCACATCGACACTCCTACGCGCACGGCCTTATGGCGCGTCCATCTCAAGGCGAGTCAGAAGAGGACTTTATCTCCTACGACGAGTCGGAGGTCTCATCCGGATCCACGATAGAGGAATCGAAGAATGAGGCACCCAAGTGGCCTCAGCGAGTCGGTAATTGGTGGCTTGCGGAGTGCCTTGGCTCTGGCTACTCAGGTAAGTTCGTTCTGTCGTTGTTCTGCCAAACTATGTCTTGTTCTACACTGTGATCGTGGCGGAGAAGGCTGGCAGTCACAATCCTTGGCAGATGCAGCAAGTCCAGACATTACGGCACTCAAGCTTCTGCCATCCCCTATTTCCATGTTGTCTGATACGTCCCTGGTTCATGATCGGCGCTGCGGAGCTGGCGAGAACCTGCTGGCTAGAAGACTAGACGTATCGTGAATAGGCATATGTTTGAGCTCTAGCAAACATCTGGCTATTTACACCGACCTCTGTGTTCGTCGAATGCGGCGCGCGCCGTGCGGAAAACGCCCGGAACACGAGGGCGACAGCAGCTGATCTGTCTTGAACGCGTGGATTGGATATGCGTATACGAGTACGGTGCTGACCTCCACTTGTAATACCCAGGTGCTGTATTCCGCGCTACGCACCTCTTTACGAGGCAATCTGTGGCATTGAAACTACAAGACGTGGATCACGAGTGTCCGACAAATCGGTATGAGCGGAACTTTTACCCAATGATTCAAGGTGGCAAGGGTATGCCTATCCTGTACGACACAGGTGTGCAAGCACCATGGGACTTTTTGGCAATGGAGCTCCTTGGACCATCGATAGACTCGCTTTTCCGCAAGAGCGGAAGAGATGTCATGGATCTTCGCAGTGTGTGCTGCCTAGGTATGCAAGTGGTCAGTCGCAGTGTCTCATGCCTTCCCTTACCACTCACGGGTTTTCCAATGTGATTTAGATTCAACGCCTCGAGTTCATGCATGCGCGCGGTGTTTTGCACCGCGATATCCAATTGGGTAATTGCGTCATCGGTCTCCCGCCAAACGAAAAAGTCGTCTACATGATCGATTTTGGGTTTTCAAAGCAATACGTCGATTCCACGACGCGGCAGCACATACCTGACAGTCGCGCCAAGCGGGACTTCATTGGCAACTACTGGTTCTCGTCCGTGCGTGTACACTGCAAAGGGCGAGGTACGTCTCAGCTACGGCCCTCTCGTAGCGTGGTATCCATGCTGAGTATAACCGGTGTACGTAGTGCCTTCCCGCCGGGACGACTTGGAAGCGGTCGCGCTCATGCTGATTCACCTGCTGACGCCGAGGGGACTCAGCTGGACGCGAAACGGTGTGCCTAAGACGGACGTCGCCCACGACCAGCTCAAACGAGCCAAGGAGCGCGCACGCGCGTCGGACCTCTGCCTCGGGCTGCCCTCTGAGTTTGAGGAGTTTCTTCGGTACTGCAGGAGGTTAGGGTTTGCGGAGCGCCCAGACTATTCCCGCTGGGTGGATGCGTTCAGGAATCTTGCTGTGGACCAGGGCTTCCCTGAAGACGACGCTTTCGTATGGCCACCGGTTGTAGAAGTGCGTGCTCACGACTTACTGGTGCGGGTGGGTATGAGCTGACACATACATTTGCGTACATAGCCTACCGTCCGCGCTTTGGCACACCCTGTCGCACAGACTTCGCTCAAGGGAGCGGAAGCGCTTCTCAAGGATCTCGCACAACTCAATCTCACGCCGCCACGACCGGTCTTGGGTAACCGCGAGAATATTCCTCGTCCTGCTGTCGCGCCTGCAGCTGCAGACAAGCAAGCCCCTGCAAAACAGCCGCCGCTTCAAACTCAAGGATCAGAGCCGGAGGTCATCGTGATTAGCGATGACGACGAGAACGCGCCGCTTGGCCAAAAGGCGGCAGTAACGCGGTTGCCGAAGGCGACACAGCTCGCTCAGCTGGCACGACGCGTACCGGACGCGACGGACAACGCCATGCTTGCGCGCGTCGTACGCGACTTCGTCGACGTCCTCCAATCAAGCCGCTCGCGTACTCTGACGAAGGAGGGCTTCGCCTTCCTCGACGCGCTGTATAAGCAGCTCGCAGACCCGTCCGTGTTCGCCGTCCCGCTGCGCAACAGCCGCACGCGGAGCGGTGCCGCACAGGAAAACGCGCCCGAGGCCGATGCGCGGCGGATCAAGATGGACGTGTTGTTCAGACTGAGGCGAGACGTGGTGGGTGCGAAGAGCAATAGGGCGCTTGCGAAGATGGTCTCCGATTTCGGTGCCTGCATCGATAAAAGCAAGGGCCGGACCCTCACGAAGGACGCGTTGGCCTTCTTGGACGGGCTGGCGAACTCGTTGAGGACGGTACCGTGATAAGGATATAGGGTACGATGGACGCTGGTACATATAGGAGCGCTCGAAAGTATCATTGAGCCGGGATCTTGTCTATATTTTACCACCACATACTACATATCCTTGCTACTGTCTTCTTGTATCTTGTCCGGTTCTCGAATATGTATAGTGTATCACGTAATTGTCTGCTCACAAGGTCACGCAGGTTTAACTGCAAAGGCTGTCTCAAGCTCTTAGCGATAAGAGGGCTATGTTTTGGAAGGACGAATCACGGTGGCATAAGATTGAAACGTATGGTGTAAGTCAGGACTTCACGCCGTACCGGTCTCATTCACGCTAAGTCTCATTTTCGAGCTAGGATAGAGAATGAGGTTAACCGGCCTAGGTCAGACTACTCACAAACCTGCGGGCGCGTAGTCTAACATGCGGAAACAGGGGCAAATAAATCCCAACGAATTCAGGTTATCCGAGTCTGCTTAAGGTTAATGCATGCAGCAAAGGGAGCAAAAAGCAAGGGTATATTCATAGCAGGGAGAGAAGAAGAGGTAGCTAAAGTAGCCTAGACTACGATTACATAGAAATTAGATGTGAGGGGTTGGAGAACTAGGGGAGGTTAGTATATGGGAGGGGGAGAGAGGCTCCTGGCCTCTCGCAATGCGACAGCGGCACCAGGCCACGGAGGGCATCGGGCATGTTCAAGACAGGAGAGGCTGGCGCACGTTCTATCAGATGGTCCATCAATCGACCCTCTGCCTACATAAGCGGTCCAGCCTCGATGTATGAGGTATGAGATGGCTTCACATTCACACTAATCACCTGGGCCTCATCCTTTACCCTCCTACGCAAATAAAAGGACAATATCACGCTCTCTTCGACTGTCCTGAGAGTATGTATTGTCTAGTCAAGAGCTAGCTGCAGAGAATAGTAGTGATAACTCACCATAATCATCAAACCCAGTGACGCAGTAGATGTCTTCAACTCTCGCTGTATCTGTATAACGCGATCCTGCAGTACCAGGTTGCTATTCGTGGTAATGATCGCTGCTGCGGTCTGCGATACCTATTAGCCTCGTGCTACCAGCGGCGGAGGAATACAACCATACCTTGAACAGATCAGTGACAGCCATAAAATCCTCTCGGCATCTCACAATGTCTCTCTTGATTGACTGGTGAAATAGTGAACGATGGAGTACGGAACGCGAAGCGATGAGCTCGAGGCGCTCGACGATGCTCGAAAGATTGCTGACGTTCAAGATACAAGCGGATTAGAATATTCTGTATAGACGACATATTCAACTAGAATATTACCTGTGAAGTTGCTCTGCATGCTTGTGTATCCCAGTTTTGATTGCATTCTGGTCGACTTCGGAATATTCATTGACGAGTATGTTCAAATGATCGCAAATCCTCTCGAGTAGTTCCTGGCAGTCTGCTTTGTTCCCTTTGATCGTCTGCGCACAATAGAGATTATATTTTAGCTACGGAACGTGGATCACAAGCTTGACTAACCTGCACAATGGTCACAATTCGCTCTACTAGTCCACTAACCCCCTTAAGCACCGGTACGTTGAGCGGACCATCTGCAATGGAGCCGAGAAGCTGGCTAATGAGTTTGATCTGGTCGAGTGCCTTGTCCTGTGTGTTTGTACTCGGAGTAATGTTTTGTAAGGTACTAGGTGATGCTTCTGCTGTAGATGGAGCTCGTTTTCGTGGTCGCCGTTTGAAGGTCCTACGAACTCGTTGCATGATGGTGAAAGCCCGCCGGCCACTTAGAGCTTCCCCCACCACGCGTGGTTACTCTTCGTATTCTCTCTTGCTCTCTTGGCAAGAGAGAGCTGCCAATGATAATGGATTCGACGACGGCGAGGAAAAGGAATCGAGGGTAATGGTGATAGAGTATTGCTCCTGCCAGACCTTGCCACTCGATGTTTATATGGCCTGCTGAAGCGCCCCAAGAGTGTCTCGTGAGCGAAACCTAGGCACCGCCTCGTTTCCCAAATGTTGACACAGACAGGCGATATTGAATGGTAGGGCCCGAATAGCATAAGGACAGCCCTAGCCCGCATAGACACACCGCCCGGCCATTCAAGCGCACGTTGTCGGAGAAGCATGAGGCCGTAAAGCTAACACTATATTAAACTTAACATAAAGATAGTATCACAGGTAAGCACTACGCACCATGCAATGCTCCCCAAGATGAAGTGCCTCCGACTGTATAGCGGGTATCTTCAGCTAGTTCCGGTATTGACGCTGTGTCAAAAAGAAAAGAAAGTCGGCACAGTTCCTGAGACATGTCTTGCGTATGTGCAAGTACAGCATTGAGGGTTATCTGGTCGCTTAGTTCCCCATACCTCCCACCTATATCACTGTTATACCTCGTTTGATGGTGCTTATATAGTAGACTACTGAGGTGCCACTAGAGTAACCTTATGACACTACATCGCCTCGTTTCCAATCTTTCTTGTTGTATCAGCAAAATTGCAGAGGCTGTAATCAATTGTTAAGGCCTACCAGGAAACCGAGTAGCATTGAAGCGGACAGCCACAGCCAACGCAGAGACATCGCAAAGTTCATTGTGTAGTATGCCGTCGAAGCAGCGTAAAACAGGGTGCTGTCAATACATGGTCAGTTGAGAAAGTAAATCGCATGGAAGTTTTCACGCACCATACAGTAATGTGCGAGCATCTTTCTCCCAGCTCCACTGAATCGCAAGTCTCTTCTGCCAGTCCCAGAGGAAGTCTATAATTAGTCCCACGTCTGAGAGAGCATGCAGTTCAGCCCACAGCATAAAATATATTTACCACGCACCGCCCAGCCTCTTGCAAGTCCAGCATTCAGGGTTATACATGTGATTAGTAACTTTCCTATCTTTCATACGCTCTAGGGAAACGCTGAACACGAGAGACTGTGGCAAGAACTAACCTCATTGTATTGCCGCGACATGTAATAGATTATCAGTACAGCAAACGAGTTCAATGGCTATCGTGCCCATCACTGTTGAGATTCGTGGATTAGGGGCATGTTATACCTGTGCGATGGTTCTCAACGCTGTGGGCGGTACCTCAGGAAGACGGAAATTTGGGTACCGCCGTATGGATAGCAGGAAAAGTAGTTGAAAAAGGTCATAGTAAGTTGACAAAGAAGATTGTCGATGGAATTGCGACCTAGTAAACGATGGTGACGGTTAGAGGCAAAGACTCAAACATTTGTTGGGGCGTCGGGCGGCGGGTCGTATTGAATCAAGCGCGCAAACTCCGGACCGTACCCCCGCTTTGGGTCTATAAGCGCTTGGAGGATGGAGCCAACTCGACGAAGATGCCGCCGCTCCGCGGGCGGCGACGCTTGCCGCCAATACGGTTACAACTGCGAGGCAACAAAATCTTTATCGAGAAGTAGTTTGGGACATGACTCTGGATGTTATAGCTGGTTTCTGCTATCTGCACAAAAGAATAGAGCTAGTGTACATGACTAAACGGCTTTAGAATCAGTATGCGCAGGGAGGGGATCAAGGTCCTTCAAGACGGGATGGATATGGGGTAAGTATAGTTGGCAAGAGGTGCATAGCAGATTAAATAGGAACCAGGAATGAAGCAGAATGTATAGGAAACCGTGGACAGTAACTTTTTCACACCCATGACTGAGAATTGGATCCCGTCTGAACCTTTTCCCTCCTACGCAAATAAAACGACAACATAACGTCTTAGCGCTTTTTGATAGTCCTTGGAGTATTCATTATCCGATTTAGAGCCGTCTACGGGTCCTGGATAGTAGCGACAATATACCATGATTATCACAACTAACGATTCAATCTTTTCCTGTGTTTGAAGGGTGCGATTACGTATTTCTATATTTCCATTTACGATAGTGATGGCTGCTGCGGTCTATGATACCTATGAGCTTCATGATATCAGCAGCGGGAAAGAATCAGGCATACCTTGAACAAATCAGTGACGGCCACAAAGTCCTCTCTGCATTTCACGATCTCTCTCTTGATTGACTGGTGATCTAGTAAACGGCGGAAGACTGGACGCGAAGCGACAAACTCCAAGCGTTCGACGATGTTCGAAAGATTGCTGATATTCGAGATGCAGAGGATCAGAATATTGTGTATGAACGACATAATCAATCGGATCGTTACCTGTAAAGTTGCTCTGCATGCTTGTGTATCCCGAATTCGACTGCGTTCTGGTCAACATCAGAATATTCGTTTATAAGTAAGTTCAGATGATCGCAAATCCTCTCGAGTAGTTCCTGGCAGTCAGCTTTGTTCCACCTAATCGTCTGCGTACAACAAAAACTGCATTTTAGCTACAGAGCGCATGTCACAGGGTTGACTAACCTGCACAATTGTCACAATTTGTTCTACAAGTCCACTAACGCCCTTGAGCACCGGTACGTTGAGCGGACCATCTGCGATGGAGCCGAGAAGCTGGCTTATGAGTTTGATCTGGTCGAGTGCCCTGTCCTGCGTGCTTGTACTTGGAGCACGAGGACGCCACTTAAAGGCCTTGCGAAGTCGTAGCGGCATGCTGGTGCAAGCCCGCCCGCTAGAGCTTGCACCGCCACGCGTCGTTATGGATTGTACCTCCCTCTGAACGGAGATACGAGATAATAATTCTGATAGCAGCGAGGAATGGTACTTGGAGATAACAATGCTAGAGGGTTGTTCCTGCTAGACCTCGTTAAACAGTGTTTATATGGACTATGGGAGAGGCGCTAGAGTACCTTACGATAAAGCATCGCCTCGTTCCACAATCTTCCTCTTCGCACCGGCAAGGATCTAGAAGCTGCGATCAATACATAGGGCCTACTAGGAAACCGAATAGCACTGAGATGAACAGCCCCAGCCAATGCAGAAATATCGCCGTTAGAGCGATATGAGATAGGGAGTTGTCAAAATAGAATCAGTTGAGAGAAAGAAAACCCAATAGGAGATCGCACGCACCATACAGTGTTGCGCGAGCATCTTTCTCCTAACTCCATCGGATCGCAGGTGTCTTCTACCAGTCCCCGGGAGAGCATCTAGTTAATGTCATATCTAAAGACGCACACATTGGATCAGCACACACAGCATAGGAAATTTTTACTGGACAGCATCTGACCCCTTGCAAGCCCAGCATTCAGGTTTATGTATCTGATTAGTAGCTTCCCTATCTTTCACACGTACGCTGAACTTTCCCTAGAGGCTGTGGTAAGAACGAACCTTCTTGCATTGCTGCGCGATGTGGCAAATTACGAGTACAGTACACGAGTTCAGCCGCTATCGTGCCCATCGCTATTGAGATTCGTGGATAAGCAACACGTTATACCTGTGCGATGGAAATCAAACTCGGAGGCAGTGCCTGAAGACGGAGGGTTGGATAGTGAAATACCGCCATATCCACTGTCCTAGACTGTTCAAGGATGTTCCAGTGAGCTGAACAAAAGGATTGCCGAAAAGATTGCGAAGTGATAGTCAGAGATAAAGACGCGTCAAACGAGGTCAAACGTCTGTTCAAGTGGCGTCATTGCTGGGCGGGTTGCGCTGATTCGAGCGCGCAAAAAAGAGTCCGGACAGGTCCGGACCGTACCCGCACCTTGGCGTTTCTAAGCGCTCGTAGGAGTTGGCCAATGGCGGGCCCCCGAGCTCCAAGTTCGAAGGCTTCCTCACGAACCAGTCTACGTTCGTTCGTAGTTGCCTGTGCATCGACTGTAGAAAATGTCAAAGAAATGTATCAACGTGTGTACATAAGAAATTCTTAGATTAGGATCATTCTGTTACCTTGTCGATCATGAATCTAGGACAACTCTCATGGTCTATCGAATGCTGCATATCAGGTCTCAATATCTACAGGGCCGAAGTGCGGGCTGCTATCAGCAGCCATAAAAGCTGTGTTAAACAAAGGGGTACGAAGCATACATGAGTACGTATCATAACCCTCCTGAGAGCAGAACCGAGTATCGAAATACGGCGCATTCCCGCCCGCCTAGGTAAATAAAAAGATCATCTGGTTTCTTGTTGTTGCTTGCGAGTTCTGAGGGGGAGGGGAGGTTCGGAGGTTAGCACGAGAGATCTGACCTGACCAGCTATGAACTCACCAGTAATTTCGAGGTGGACGTGTTGATATCCAGCTTGACTTCGGTGATGGTCTGCTGGAGCCGACGGGCGCGGGCGAGTAGCTCGAGGTTGTCTTTAACCGTGGCCAAAATGGCTGCGTTCTAGAATTTTCGTGAGATTGACGGCGCCATTATCGTGGCTTTATGGTGGAAGACGTACGTCGAAGAGACCAATGACGTCCACAAGATCCTGGCGACACTTCGCGATCTGCTGCTTGTTGGACTGGTGGAAGAGTATTCGGTGTGAGCGCGGTTGCGAAGCGATGGCGTTCAGTCGCTCGATGATGCTTGTCAAATTGCTAGAGTTCAACGAAGAGTCAGTGAACATTTCTGCATTCTGTACAAATGTTATACTTGCCTGTAGAGCTGCTGCGCATGGATATGTACCCGCGACCTCTCCATGTCCAGCACCGACATAAGCAAGGGGTCGTCTGCGATGTTATTTTCTTCACTGTGGCTGGAATATGTATTGGCGAGCAAGCAGAGGTGTGCGCAGATCTTGTCGAGCAGGTCCAGGCAGTCCTCCTTGTTCGACCTGATCGTCTGTCCGTAACGGACACCTTATTATCAGACATACATCTCGCCACATGGGAACCACGAGCACCGACCTGCACAATGGTCACGACCTGCTCCACCAACCCGCTGACGCCCTTGAGTCCCGGGACGTTGAGCGGCCCATCTGCAACGGCGCCGAGCAGCTGGCTGATGAGCTTGATCTGGTCGAGGACCTTGTCTTGCGTGTCTGTGTTCGGAGGGGCGATGCGCAAAATGGGGCGTGGCGCTCGTGGTGTATGCAAAAGAGATATCGAACGTGGTGCGAAGGCCCCGCGAGCTCGATGCAGCATCGCGGTGCAAGCCCGTCTAGGCGACGGCGGAGCTTGCACCATGCTGCGGGAATGTTATTTCGTATGCTGGTCTAATGAAAATGAATGGAGGCGGCGAGAAGTAAGCGGGGCAGGGAATAGCGACAGAGGGTGTCACCTATGGGGCCTTACTTGCGGGTGGTATTTATGCCGTCAATGACTTGCGCTGGAGTGTACTGGGAGCTACGCCCTCACAGCCGCATCGCCTCGAGGCTACTGATGTTGATGTGAGGTGCACACGGGCGAGATGGCGTGCGACCGCGAGCCTAGTAGGGTAGAGGTCTTCAGAGTGCGTATAGCAGGGCAAGCAGGGCAAAGGAGAAATTGCTCCGCTTTCTACACCTAATTCGACTGGTTCGACGAGTTCAGGACATATTGGGGGCGATGGGGTGTATCGCGCTGCCAGTAATGCTATGAACTGGCTTGAGGGACAGCGGGCTTGGTTAGGGCACTGTGCGAAAGCTAACAGATATAGCAGATCTGCACTGAGGGTTATATGGCATCGTTGCAGTTTTGGACCGTCCCATGTGCTTAATCGCGGCGGGCGGTGTCTCCGCACAGACACCTGAGCAGAACAAGACATGAAAAAGCGACGACTTTGACCAGATTTTGTATCGATAAGTAGCCATAGCCTGATAGCCAAGTACAGTTCCTGTGCGACGGTATCCGTAAACTTTGTAACACTGCTAATAGAAAAGGGAGCTCACCGATATCTTACAGCCAAGACGGAAACTAGCGGATGCAGAGTATCGTCTCACACGATAACATGAGTACGAGCCAGGAAAGACCCCACAGCAGAAGAGCCCGAGTGGATAAAGCGGGGTATATTAGGAATCCAGGGAATACATACATACTGTATAGATTGCAGCTTGTCGCTGTCAGCCACGTTTGACACCCCAGCGTTGTTTCGCGGCATACGCCCGCCAGCGCTGTATGTCTTCCCGCTCGAGCAAAAGATCCAAAGTGTAGAAATTCCGCGCGAGATCCTCGTTGCTGGTGACGCGATGGACGGTCGAGTGACATGGTCTGTCGAGATATACACGCGTGTCATATGACGGCGAACCGACTATACCAAAGCACGAGAAGCGTACGACGCACCTGCACAGCCACGCAACGGAGTTGAGCATCTCCTCCGGATGCCACTTCTTCTTGAGCACCTTCGCGTGCATCTCGCGCGGGATCAGATGGTGGTACGTCAGCGGCACCGCGCGCTCGCACATCTCGCACTCCGTCGTCCGCGTCGAGGACCACACGGGCGGGGGTGCACACACGTCCGCAATGTAGTCCTCGAGTGTCTTGCGGAGCAGGGCGAGTGCGTCGTCTGTGTCCGCGGCGAGCCCGCATGAGGTGAGGGTATCTGCGAAGGACGTGGGCGTGCTGTCGAGCAGAAGAGAGTCGATGCTCGGCGTGTGCGTGCGTGTCGCGTAAGAAGCTGTGCGTAGAGGCTCAGGGAGGCCTAGCCAGACTTCGGAGGCGAGGTAGAGCGTGAAGTCATCCAGTTCGGAGGGGTCGTCGATCCCAGAGTCGGACTTGGCGATGATGCGTCGGGCGAGGCAGTCTTTGAAGGCGGCAAATTGGAGGGTATTTTCATCGTTCATCGTGTTGGGTAATCAAGTATATACTCATGAGCCGGCTAATGAGGTGCTGAAGGCGGCGGTTTGAAGAACGCAGTAAACGATGGTGACGGCCGGAGAAGAACCGACTGGGCGCGGGAGAGCTGCATTGACGTAAGCGCGCAAGCGACGGGCCGCAGATGCGCTTGAGATGTAGACAGGCGCTCCGAGGATTTAGCCAATGGCAAGCCTCGAAATTCGAATTCTATCAATGCCTCCGCCGCTCGCGCTTCAGACCATCCACCAGGTCTACTTTAGCGGAATATAGTAGGTCGAAGGAATAGACGGAGGTGCACTCCTGGATCTCATATGCTCTGAACAGTCACGGCAATGCACATCGTTGTGTATTTCCTTTGTGCATAATTGGCCAATAGCGTCGTCTACATAGCATTGAGCATCACTGCCCTGATCTACCGCCCACACTGTCCGCCACAAACACCGTCCGGAGATGCTCAATTTTGCTCGAAGCCGCAAGCTCAGAATTTCTGCGAGGCTGGAGGTTGCTATGGGCACCTCCTTCCGCTTTTATCACGAAAACTTGAGAAGCCAGGAAATCAACATGCTTTCAGGTCGCGTTTCTGATAACTTTGACAGGAGTTCTCTTCATGCACAATGTCGCGGAATATACTCTTCCCGACGTCGCTCGTCGCTGTATCCGGCAGAGGTACAAGCTTGAAAGCGGTGTCGTGGGTAAAAAGCCAAGATCGTATCGGAGCTGGAGGATACAAAGTGGCCTCGCGGCCGCCGATCAACGTGTTTAGGAGGCGGGACGAAATATTCCGGGTAAATTACTCAAGATCGTACGACGATGACCAAGTGCGCAGGTCGAAGAGCTCGAGAACGAGGATACGAAGAATACCATTGCTAATTTGTTGTATAATCGCAGTCGGAGAGGGAAGATTCGGAATGGCATGCCACCCCAACTGATGTGACGCCGGAGACGCGGAAAGCGTGGCTCTTGAACGCGAGAACAACGCGAAAGCTGGCTGGCTCTTTGGCGGGGTATGTGGCGGACGTTTGTGCTCGCTGTGACCATCGACTACCCGGCGTCGAGGAGTCTTTTGTAGAGGACTTGGGGGTCGAGTGTGACTGTGTCGGCAGAGGCGGTCTAAGCGAGGAGCGCCCATGTACCCCAGCGAGATCCAAGCATGTTCGGTTTCGAAGCGAGGGCGGCGCTTCCCTCCCCATAAAAAATGCGAAACGGCTCTGATACGGTTCGTCCCTCCTCTCTCCCTCCCACGCAACGCCTCCGACCCCGAAGACACGTTCTACTCGCCCCGTCGAACGTCCCCAACAGCGCTCCAAACGATGAAGGAGACCGTCGTCGGCGACCGCGTCACGGTCGAGCAGGTCCCGGTTGTCATTCCGGACTTCACCATCAAGGACCTGCTCTCTGCCATCCCGTACGTACTCCTCCGAGCCGTCGTCGAACGTCCGGGGCTGATTTCAGCGCGCGTAACAGTGCGCACTGCTATGAGCGGTCTGCCATACATTCCTCGCTCTATGTGTACGTGGCTTCTTTGTGTCTATTTTGTCTCGAGAGTGATAGGCAAACATGACAGCGTCATGGACTTCCTCCTCATCGCGGGCATCTACAAGACCGCGACCTTCGTCGACCCGCTGATCACGCCCGAGTACCTCGCGCTTCCAGACCCGCGCCTGTACATGGCCCTCCGCGTCGTCCTCTGGGCGTTCTACGCGTTCGCCGCCGGCTTGCCCATGACCGGCCTCTGGGTGTGCGCCCACGAGTGCGGACACCAGGCCTTCTCCGAGTCCAAGACGATCAACAACACCATCGGATGGTTCCTCCACTCTGGGTGCGTTTGATTGTCGCTATGTCGTACGTGATTGAGGTCATGATGTGTTTCCAGTCTCGGCGTGCCCTACCACTCATGGCGCATCAGCCACGCCAAGCACCACGCGTGCACCGGACACATGACTGAAGACCAAGTATTCGTACCCAGGACGCGTTCTGAGTTCGGTCTGCCCGCTTTCGATGCGAACAAGGAGACTTTGGATGGCTCGAGCGTCGACAAGGATGTCATGGGCGAGCTCTGGGAGGCCCTTGGTGATAGCCCCCTCATGGCTGCTGTTGGCTCCGCGTCTTACTTGGTGCGTCTTCTCTGTTAGGTCTCATAAGCTGAGCTAATTGTCACGGAATAGCTGCTTGGTTGGCCCTTGTACATCATTACCAACGCGTCCGGTCAGAAGCGCTACCCTGCGTGGACCAACCGTATGTCACACAATGTCGATTTACGACTTTCTCGCTGACCTCGCACATAGACTTCAACCCCCACTCCGTGATCTTCAAGCCTCACCAGTACGGCCAGATCATCATGTCCGACATCGGTGTCTTCATCTGGCTTGCGTCGCTCGTCCTCGCAGTCAAGACCTGGGGCTTCGCCACCGTCTTCCGTGTCTACCTGGCTCCTTACTTGTGGTACGTATATGCGCTCTATCATCTGCGATGCAGTGACTTACTCCTTCATACAGGGTCAACCACTGGCTCATTCTGATCACCTTCCTGCAGCACACCGACCCCCTTCTGCCGCACTACCGCCAGGGCGAGTTCACCTTCCAGCGCGGCGCGCTCGCGACCCTCGACCGCAGCCTCCTCGGCGACTTGGGCAGCCTCATGGGCTGGATCGGCGCCGTCGCGACGCACGGCATCTCAGAGACGCACGTCCTCCACCACGTCAGCAGCAAGATCCCCCACTACCACGCGTGCGTGTCCATGTCCCTTCTCCGCTTTGACAACCCGCATCGAATGTGCGCTAACCATGTGATTTCGCTTTTCCAGCTGGGAAGCCGCCGCCGCGCTGCGCAAGCGCCTCACGCAGGCGGGCATCGACCTGCAGGGCAACCCCGGCGGCTGGCACGAGATGTACCGCGTGTTCCGCGAGTGCAAGTTCGTCGAGGACGAGGGCGACATCCTGTTCTTCAAGAACGCACATGGGCTGTCGGTCGCGCGGCCGGTGCACCCGGAGAACAACGTCAGCGACTCGGGTGTGGAGCTTGATGCGGGGGATAAGAAGAACAACTAGGCGGGGCACGGCGGATGCTGTTTCGTCTGTGTCTTCAGGTTCCTTCGTTGTGTCGTAATGGTGTCGGCGTACGTGGCGCCCCACCCTGCGGCTCTGCTTTGCATCTCGCATTCCCGTTCGCTTCATGACCGTGACGATGACCGGCTGGCATACGCATACGCATACACACGCTTACATCGCATACTAAAAACTTGTTCTCTGCCTCCCGCCCCCTGCCTACGTTCTCGGTCGCTCGGAGCGTGGGGGACGGTTATGTACTCGTGTATGATAGATCATTTCTGGGCTGTATTAGAATTCGTGGTTGGATAGACTACACGTCGGCGGGATCTTTGTGGTAGACTTCGTGCTGTGTGGAATACATACAGAGGTTTCTGCCAGAATGATGTTTGTCCTGCCTCGCAGGGTGTGTAAACTCGAAGATGGCCGTCTCGATGTTCTTGAAGCTCGAAATCCGGAGCGATTAGCTTGAGGAAAATTACGATAATGCAAGGTTACGAAGGCGAAGACCATGCGCATGCTGAATCCATAACGCACAGTAAATCAGTGACAGTAAGTTGTTCAAAAAGTTACTGTTGAGGCCCAGTCAAAACTCCGTCCGCTAGGAACCGCCCAGAGTCGGCTGCAGCCGAGGTAAATAGTGCCAAACCGCCTCTAGCCGCATGAGCCCGCCCTAACCCGACTAGAGGGTTGCGAAGTGCCAGCTTCGACACAAAGAATACTTCTTTTCTGACTCCCTGTCTGACGTGCTTGCCTGCGATCTGTCCGTTTTCTTGGAAAGAGGTGGAGCTACCCTCTGTTTCCTGTGCCCCAACGTTCTTCTGTCCTGTTTTGTTTGAGACCGGCGGAGCTTCGAAGTCTTTGCCCTTTGCCCATCTCTTCCTCCAACCACCACCACTGTCACTTGTCGCTCCCCGTCTCCCTTTCCCACCTCCTGTGAGTAGACTATATGCTGTATATATTTGATTTAAACATGCTCTAGAGTCCAATTGTCGTAGGCGTAGTCGTCGCTGTCGCGAGCAACGTCCGGTCGGCCCTGTGTTGGCGGTGTCGCGGTCCGGCGTGCGTCTCGCACTATGCAGTTGCAGCTTTTTTGTCTCGACAAGAGGTACAGTATCTTTTTAACCACGCTGCATCGTATATGCTTATACTACACAGCTATGCATATCAATTAAAGGTAAGGATCATCTCATAGACTAGCATATATGCAGGCTTATTTAAACGAGAAAACTGGACAGGGCCGCGGGACGGCGTCTTGCGCCGTAGCACACGCAACTAGGTACGAGCTCTACTCACTTGCATTCCATCGCGTGGCTGATGTTGCTACAATCCGAGAGCCCTCGATCATTCGGCGACGCGACTGTGGCGACGCGACGCGCGCGTGCGCAACCGCCAACTACCACTCGCAAACTAAGTGTTAAACAATTCATATTGGATGTGTAGCATATAACAAGGTAAGCAAGCCATAAAACTCATTGTATGCGGCCATTTTCCGCGCGTGGAACATATCGCTCACTCTTTTCGCCCCATGTCCACTTCGACCCCGGTCTGCTACGCGTTTAAGTGACGTGACGCGACACCACAAGCGCGCACCACCTCGGACCGAGATCAAGCGTGCATCAAGGCATTTACATCAACAACGATAGGACGCACTAGACGGTGTATAGCGATGGAGGACAGGCGATGAGCGGGATGAGGAGGACGAGGATACGTATGGGCGGTTCCGGGGTCCTGGGTCGTAGCGGAGGAAGGTGGCTGGAGGCAGACACAGGCGGAGGGAGGCGGATATGAGCGCGAGCACAGCGGTGGATGCAGGCGGATTTTTCCTGTAATCGCGTGTAGGCGAGTGCAGGCGAGCGAGAGCGGTTTCATGCATGTACAGACGGATGTAGACGAATTTTCGCAATAATAAATATATTTAAGAAAATAAAACACTGTGTGAACCGCGTACAAACGACTACAACCGCGTCCAGCTGTCCTCCATCACGAAGCGGCTGGAGGCGGGCGAGGGCGACTGAAGTGTGCCATTTACATGCGTCCACCTGCCTCCAGCCGCGCCGGCCCGTCGTCCGCTGGCGCGGCGGGTCAGGCCGGCTCTGGGCGGTTCATAGCGGATGGACTTTCGACTGGGGTTGAGGTCTAAGGCTCCAACCATTTAGTTTATTTACTGTTTATAAACAGTAAAAACCGTTTACAGTTTACATTTATTTACTTTTTCTCTGTAAAAGTGTGTAAACAGTTTATTAAACAGTAAATAAATGGTTGTGTAAGAGAAAGCCTAAGGACATTCCCGGGACATGGAAGGTCATAATCCAGGTAAGAACGCTATAGTTACCCTCGTAGTCCCTTGCGAACGTCCCAACCGATGCGCCGCTGGAGGCTTTCATCGGCGCTAATGCTTTCGAGCAGCCTCGGTCCGGCATTCCGTGGTTCGTACGTTCATGCTTTCGTCTCCCGTCGCGACCTTTGTCAACACCGGACTCTTTGCGTTACCATGTAGCTGAATAACACATCCGTGAAGGTAGATGTACCAGGTAACTATTTTACTGGATAGCGCGGGCTGAAGCAGTCGCGCAAGTCGAGACTGTCGAGTACGCGACCTCAGTCGCAGATGAACCTGAAGCGAAGTTTCCCAGGAGGACCCGACACCCTCTATGGATCTTAGCGTACAGTATCCGCAGAGCCGTTCTATATTTTGCGGAATGCACATTTTGAGGAGTATAAGACAACGCTGCACAAGCCGTTTTTGTGTGCATTCGAGACTTCCACGGCGGGGACCTCTAGCCTGAGTGAAGCAATTGGTCAGGCCATCTCTTATCATGTCGCGATGGCTGTAAGGCCCATTCAAGTGATACACCCCATTTGTTACGTCTCGCAGCCTTTGTATATGCAGTGTCAGAGGGCAGACGGAGATATGTGGCTTTGTTCTTGAATACCTTTTATTTACTCTTTATAAACTGTTTATAAACTGTATACAACCCTTTACAGTTTATTTACACATTTCGAGTAAACGTAAAGTAAATGGTTGGAGCCTTATTGAGGTCCGAGGATAGGCGCGGTTGCTGGTTACCGTTCAAAGGTAAAAATGTGGCCAATGCCGGGGTCGAACCGACGACCTTGGCGTTATTAGCACCACGCTCTAACCAACTGAGCTAATCGGCCTTATTACTTCAGTTTTTAGTTTCACATAGGATCCACCCGTTTGTGATCTCACAACGTGTGGCGAGACCAGGTTGGGCATGCGAACGGGGGCCTCAGGGCTATCCGTCGAACCTTGGCATCCAATTCTCTCTACCAGAGTTCCTCTACTGCCTTTTTGCTCAACTCCGGACGCATGAGGCGACCGGGCGATGTGCGCTCTCCGCCCGATGTAGCATGTCCATTTCTAAAGGGGTCTATGCTCCCGCGGCGCGCGCAGCGCTGTGGCAACACGATTCAGACACGGGTGTTTCGGGTCATGAGATGCTAAGAGTACCGTAACCATATGATTACCGAGCGCGGGTCGGCGGCAGCATATATAGCTACTCTGGCCGCCGGCGAGTGAGGATGCATACAGGTGAGCGGTGTGGTACTCTGGTCTGACCCCTATCCTCGCAGCTGACAGTGATCGTTAGGCCGTGACAGTTTGTGTCGCTGCTGAACGTTGAACGTTGAACGTCTGGACTGAGGCTCACATACATCCGATTGCTACATCGAGCTTTCAGTGGCGGATCAGGGCATTTACATATTGTATCGAATTGCTCATTCACCATGCGCGTCGAAGAGGGCTTTCAGCCGGTACGTTTCCTGTCAACATCCGCCCCGTCGTTCTTGACCATAGAAACTCTGAACGCTTTCACAGACTCCATACACGGAGGGCAACCCATACACGACGGACACAGCCCTCCCGAGCCTGCTGAAGCGCATCGTCCCTGCGGATGTTCTACCCGAAATTCACAGCGACCTCGAGCGATTCGGCGAGGAGCTTCTTACCAGTGTGTATCTACGTCATCTAATTGATACTACCGGTTGTCAAACGGCTCTCTGACCCCTCGCCACAGCGATCCGCGACATAAGCGCCAAGGTCGACGAGCCACGCCTCGTGCAGTACGATCAATGGGGGCGCCGCGTCGATGAGTTACATACCTCGGAGGGCTGGCGCGGACTAAAGGCGAAGATGCAGGAGGAAGGCGCGGTGGGCGCGTTCTACGAACGGACCTATGGCCCTCTCAGTAGGGTGTATGGGTTTGCGAAGACCATGTTGGCGAGTGGGAGTACACACGTGGTGAGTACTCGCTTATGGGTTGGGCGATTTCTGCTACTTTAGTCTGATCGAGGGCGGAAATGATCTAGATCTTCTGTCCGCTGAGTATGACGGATGGATGTGCAAGAGGTATGTTCATATCGCACAGACGCATACATTGGGGTCTAACGATTGTAGTGATTGAGATGATTGGGTCTCCGGAATTAAAGAGGGATGTTTTACCACGTCTAGTTAGGTAAGCCTCTGCAGAGACCTCAATACGGGAGCCACTGACATGCAGAACATAGTCGCGACTCCGAGGTAGCATTCACCGCAGGCCAGTGGATGACAGAGGTGCGTCTCTTTATCGTCGGCTCTGATTTATGGTCCTGAAAGATGTATCTCAGCGTCCTGGCGGCTCAGATGTCTCGCAAACCGAGACCGTAGCCACCGCCATCCCAGGCGCTTCGAGCCCTTACGGTCCTGTCTACTCCTTGAACGGCTTCAAATGGTTCTCAAGCGCAACTGACTCCGACGTTGCCCTCGCACTTGCACGCACCGGCGCACCTTCCTCAGGTTCACGCGGGCTCTCACTCTTCCTCATCCCCCTCCGCCGCCCGCTCCTGCGCCCACGCGGTACCCCGCGCCCGTCTGCGCTCTCGAACAACATTAGGGTGCACCGACTGAAGAACAAGGTCGGCACGCGCATCGTGCCCACGGCGGAGCTCTCGCTCGATGGGACAGAGGCCGTGCGCCTGGGCGACGAGGGTGCCGGCGTGAAGCTCATCGCGCCCGTGCTGAACATCACGCGCGTGCACTCGGCGATTGGGAGCGTCGGCGGTTTGCGGCGCTGTCTTGCGGTCGCGACGGCCTATTCACGCGAGCGCGCGATCGCGGGCGGGAAGACCCTGTTGAAGGACGCGCCGCTGCATGTGGCGGAGCTGGCGAAAGTGGGGGTGTTGTACCGCGCGCTTGTGCATATGGTGTTTGGCGTGGTGCTGTTGCTTGGGAAGACGGAGTGTGGAGTTGCGACACCGCAAGAGGAGATGAGGCTGAGGATGCTTACACCAGCAGTGAAAGCGTTTGCAGCGGACAAGGCATGCGCTGGCATGGAGGAGTGCATGGCAGCACTAGGAGGGCAAGGGTACATGGAGGAGAATGGATTTGGAATGTAGGTCCCCGCGATTGTCCATGCAGTTGAGGTTGCTGATCTTGACTCAAAGAAATATCCGGGATTGTTTAGTGGAGAAGATCTGGGAAGGGACAATCGTGGTGTTATCCCTCGATGTAGTGAGAGCCGCCTCCAAGCCCGGTGTCCTAAACGCATGGACTACGGTGAGTGCAGACATTTTCCGCTCTTCAAGCATAGCTAATCGTTAACCGTCTAGTGGGCCAATGATGTCATAACGTTGTCCTCTCCTTTGCTCGGATCTCAATCAGAACCCGTCGTCCAGAACCTGCTCTCTGCCATCCAACTCACCGAGAGCATTTACTCAGTACCCATGCCACCCCTTCTCCCGCGACCCGCGCTCGTCCTTTTCTCCTATGTCACCTGCGCTCTGTATCTCCTTGAACATGCAGCATGGGCCGTGAAGAAGCATGAATTCCAAGCCGAAGCCGATGTAGAAATACTTAGACGTTGGGTGGACGAGAGTGGGTTTCAGGGCGCCGTGGACGAGGTCGTAAGGTCCTCGAGGGGAAGCAATGAGGATGTTCGTGCGAGGGTGGAGCAGGACGCAGCCATTGTGTATGGACCCGCAGCAGTAGGGCAGAGAAGCGTAGGCGCACGCGCTCGTCTATGATGTAGAAGTAGGTCTCCAATTGCAGATGAGTTAGTCGAAACTCATAAATTATCAAAGTCATATCTGTGTACGCTAAATCGATATTCGGGAACGACACCAAGCCCTACGAATGTATTCTGCCAGAGACGGCTACAGCTGTGAGGCACGTTGCACATCGAGCCCAACACTAAGTCCATCTTCTACGTTTTTCAGGGAAATTGGCTTCAATTTGCCCGTGTAGTTTGTCTCCTTCATCCACTTCTCCACCGAGAGACGGTTCGGGTTGACGCTGTCGATCCAAGCCATATCCCTCTTGACGACGTCATCCCTATACAGTGCCCACCAGCTCGTGATGTTCTCTCGCCAAGTCTTGGACCCATCTCCGCGTTCATGGTCCCGCGCAAGCGGCAGGTCGGTATCAGTGAGGATGCTGAAGTATTGTTCCTCCGTCACATGCAGCACCACGGCCTTCTTGCCGGTGACCTTGGTGAACGTAGCGGCGATGTAGTCGTACGAGGCCATGTCGCTCGCGATCTTGAGGTCCTTCGCGGAGGTTTCGGAGCGATGATCAAAGGCGTAGCGGGCGAAGAAGGCGAGATCCTTGAGGGCGATGAAGGGCACATGACCCTGGCCGGCCAATGTGGCGAAGACGACTGTGCCGTCCTCGCGTTGGTTGACTGGACCGCACACAAACTAAAGAGAGCTTTGTGAGCGTGGTGTGCATATGTGGTTCACGATAATGTGTGCTTACCCCGTCTAGTTGTTCCATGTAAGGGCCGGTTGACACCAAGGACCAAGTCATACCGTCTTCCTCGGACGGCTGTGATTCCATGAAGGACCCGACGCGTCCTTTGGCTACGAGAGAGTCAATATTCTTGATTTACTGGTCGTCCTTATTTGGCTCACCATTGTAGTGATCACAAGAGTATTTCGGGTTGTAATCTGTCTCCTTGAAGGCGTAGTCGAGATGACTGTAGATATAGTGCTTTAGAGTCTTTGCCTGCTTGGCAAGTTCAAAGATCCTGATGCCCTGCCAGGTCTCCTTGTCCTCTCCGAGGGTAAAGCTGTCGGTGTTTACCCATACGCCGTAACAGCCCTGCAGGGCCGAGAAGACGACGGAAAGATCGTCGGTACTGCCTGGAGTACGAGACCTCAGACATTGTCTATGTAACGCAAGTATAAGTCGTACCTTGAACAAGCTCGACACCCTTCTGAGCGAGTGCTTTGGCGCGCCGACTCTCAGTATCACGAGTAAGAGCCCGGACAGAGTACGGGGAGGGGATACCATCTGCCTTTGGTGCCAGGAGACCGTCGATGACGGCCATACCTTGAGCACCTGTGGCACCGATGACGAGAATAAGTTTCTTCTGTTGGGACATGGTAGTTGAGTGGTGTAGAAAGTGTGGAAAGTAGAATCGTTGTTCAGTTGAGCGAACTCCCTCCCTTCCTTTATATCGTCCTCATGACCGAGATGGAGTTCGGTCACTGCGCACAGCGTTGCAACTGTGTGAACGCAGGCCGGGTCACACCCCTGAGTTATAGTATGTATGCTCGGAGACAACTTACAAACTGGTTACACTGACCGAGCGTACGTATACCCTGAAAGGGAGTCGTACTCGGGCATCCAATCATATATCAACCGCTCCCGAAGCAGTCTGCAGTCCTGGCCGAGCCCATCAAGCGCTGAACCACGAGTATACGAAGAAGTGAGTTGCGAGTCCGCTGAAGTCATCAGCTGCATACGTACTTCAGATTGTACACCACGCCAGGTCGGCAAATGTCGAAGTCTGAGCAATCACCTTATAAGCTGGAGAGCTTGAGACGGGGAGTTGTATCCATCGCTAAGCGCTCACTCTCCGAGGCTCATATCACAGATCCAGGGAGCATTATACGCATTGACATGGAAGCCTCGCCGGCAAATTTGGCTGAAAAGTCATCTGAACGGAGAGAGCTGTCTCATGCAACCTGCTATTGGCGCTTATGTGGCGAACCTGGGCGTTTCTCCGAGTCATCTGATCTGCGGCAGATGGGGACGATGAAGGATTCGGATGCGACGCCTGTAGAACGAGTCCGGACAGCCTATCCTGAGATACTTCAAGACGATTTCCTGTAGGATGCTCATGTCAATATCAATGATAGCGATCAAATCAAGATGATATGCCAAATTTTCCATCCAGCATTGATACAGAGAAGACGAACGACGGTCGTTAAATTCTTCTGAATGTATTTTTGCTGCCACTCCTCATGCCTTGGCGGCGATGAGTGCGGCCCTTCCTCTCGCTCTCGCTCATAGCAACCTCGGGCTCCTCTCCTCCTTTCTCCATGCCGGCACCGAAGACTTCGACGCCCTTTCTTCTCTCCTTGCCAGTCTTGCTGTCACGTCGAGAAGGCGCTTCTTCGTCATCGCCGTTTCGTGTTGGTATGTACGACATTTCCACGCCGCCGTCTGGAGCGAACTTGGATGTGTACCCTTGGTCGTCGCGCATTCTGCCCTTGCCTTTGGCGGTCGTCGAACGCCTTTGACCGAAGGTGGCGTTCTTGTCCGTGGACCGTCCGTTGTTTGTCTGGGCTTGCATGGGAACCAGCCGTACATTGGGTTTGCGATTTTGTGCTGGACGTGCTTTGTAGGACTTTGTGCCGGGTCGTCCAGCCTCACGTAATCGAATCTGATCGCTCTTGAGTTCTGTACGAAACGCTGTCAGAAGAGCAGCCCAGATCATACGAGCATAGACGTACCACCAGCCACATCGCTATCTTCGCTTTCACTATCGTCTTCGTCTTCGTTCTCGTCGGAGCTGCCCGGATCGTCCGATGACGGCCTATCACTCTCCTCTTCCTCCTCTTCCACGGCAGTCTTTGTACGTCTGTCGCCATTGTTCTTCGGCTGATTTTGTCTCTGCGCAACCGTAGATGGGTTCAAGAGCGCGAATTCCCGACTGTTCTCGTCCACCTCAAACTCAGGGTTCTCGAAGAGGTCCTTGAATCTTGGATCGGTGAGAAGTGTCGACTTCTCTCGCGAGGTATCGTCTTCTTCGTCAATATCCATGCCGTCGGCTGCCTCGCCCTGAGCCTGAGCCTCAACCTCCGCTACCTTAGCCTTCCTGGCCGCTCTTCGCTCAGCCCGCTTCTTCTCGCGCTCTTCTTCCCTCTTGATCTTCTCAGCCAGCGCCTTGTTGACCTTGACACCAGGATCCTTGCGCGCACGAATACGAGTCTCGGCCATCTTCTCCATCTTCTCTTGCACCATCCGCTCGCGGTGTTCTTCGTAGATGAAGGGGTTAGCAATGAGACGGGCAGTGTCATAGAGCTGCAGGGATAGGAAGTAACCGTGCATGTACGGTTTGAGTACAGGTGTGCCGACAAGATGCTCCAAGCCCAGGCTACAGATTCCAACGTCAGCGATTTAGCGAATACATACTACATCGGGGGAGCCCACCTTGCAAGTTCGCTCTTCTCCACGAACTTGTAATCCTGGTACAGATTCCTCGTTGTCTGGTCCTCCATCTCCTCTGTGATGTTCTCTAGGAAGCTGCACCAACGAGGAGCCGGC
The DNA here is from genome assembly GCA_005298045.1 of Pleurotus ostreatoroseus. Taxonomy (NCBI): domain Eukaryota; kingdom Fungi; phylum Basidiomycota; class Agaricomycetes; order Agaricales; family Pleurotaceae; genus Pleurotus; species Pleurotus ostreatoroseus. The sequence goes on along the minus strand of SWBT01000349.1, from coordinate 92,715 downwards.
CCAAGTTGTGGAATATAGTACGTCGTCATTTGAATACCCTCGTTCGCAACCATGACCAGACCACTACCAGGTAGGTGATGCACATCATTAATGTCGTAGGCGGGTGTAACGGAGGCGAAATTCGAAGAAGGCTACGGAGAAGGATGTCAGGGTCTGATTGACTAGACGTAATAAAGACAGTCAAACGTACTGATTGACGATCCCAAATCTTGATCACCTTCTTGTCCGCACTAAGTAGAAGTCCATCGCCCGCCATTCGACTTCCACCCTCTATCCAGGACACGTTCTTCACTGGTAGCCCATAACCTTGATCCTTAGTTGCGTAGGGTCGAGCTGACCGGATATCATATAAGAGCGTATGGCCGGTAGACGTACCCACAGCGTAAGACAGCCCATCTGCACGTGAAGCTATGGCGGTCACAGATATTGATGAATCCCCTGCATCTTCGACGCCTGGAAGCGCAGGAGCAGCAAGAGTGCCAGTAGGTAATAGCCGACTGGTAGGTAGCTTGAGTAAAGCCACTCTGCTCCGTGACCGTGGGTCCCAGAACTCTACAGTGCCGTTTCCGTCTATACCGAATGCGAATAGCTGATGTGCAGGATTGATATCGATGACATTCACCCCAGCAACGTCTCCATGTTCGCCCTCTAGTGTGAGTGGATTCAGGAACCGGCCTTGATCGAGATTGAGTCGATACACGTCCGCGCCGGCACCACCTATGAGCGCATCGCATGAAGGGAAGTGGTATGCAAGAGCTCGGCCAAAGCGCGGTATTCGTGTGCGATAGTAAAGTCCACCCTGATTGTGAAGTTCGATGGAACGGTCGTTTTGAAGGTGTATTGACTTCGTCCAGTCATCCGAGAGCATCTAAAAGAGTCTCAGCAAACGGCCTCTCGGAAGGCAATGGTTTCGAGGACTTACTCACAATGAAGTCAACATTCTCGGAATCTGAATGTCTTTCGAATTTGAGAGACAGTTGGTCCAAATCCCAAACTTTCATTTGGGGCTTGTAGGTGCCTGTTGCTACTGCATGATGTCCGTCTCGGGTCGTCTTGATGCGATTGCTGGCTTCCGGAAACTCAAAATGCTGAATTAGCTCAAGCGTTCCTTCAACTTGCTCTTTGACAGCACGTTTCCCTTTTTCCTTTACGGCGCGTTTTCGTGTGAGCCAGTCTGGTAATGAGGAAGAGGATCCGGATGCTGCACCATTGACCGTGTAGACCTTCACGGAGCTCGGGTCTGGTAGTGTAGCCATTTGACTGATGATTGCTAGAGATTAAGATATTCTAATTGTGCCGATGATGAATGTAAGAGTCGTTGCGCTGTTTAGTCATCGAGGTAGACGTTGAGGTCGTTGAAGTTAACCAAGTTCCAACTCGTCAAAAGAAATTCTCGTACAAGCGCCTGATCGAGATTCGAGAACACAAATTACCGCGCCGAGGACGCCGATTGTAGCGCTAGAAAGTCTGATTAGGGTTAGGAGCTATGCGTGACGATCGTTGCGCTTGTGACAATGATGTCACGGTCGATCGAGTTGTCCGAGTCCGAGTCGATGCTCTAGAGTCTAGCCGCAGACGATGATCATCTTCACTTTTCACCACATTGAGGCAACATCTTTCGCCATGTTTACTCGACGCCATTCAATCAAGTTATATCGTTTGATATCTAAGTCCTAGACGAAGCGCAAGCAAAACCGTCCTACATGGTTTGCTCCCGGTTTTCCTCGTCTGACACTCTGTTCATGTGCCTGCCAATCAATTCTTACCACTCCTCCGAGCAGCGAAGCTAGATGTTGTGTGTTACCGGTAACTGGATCAGCACTTTGTTGAAACCTACCGGACTTCTCAGGGATTGACAGCGTCTAGCAGGACTATAACAAGTCATGATTCCAAGTCTTGTTGCGCGCCGTCTAGACGCAGACCTGTGTTATCACCGCCACGACCCACATTCCCTAACATATTGCCATTTCTGCCTTTTTCACAGCCCCATCATCGATTATCGCTGAACGAGTATGCCGCCACACGATTCGGCGCAAGACCTCTATGCTAAGTACGCATTCTTCTCGTCTCTTCCACTGCTTGTTCATCTTATAACCCCTCCAGCGAGATGATTCGAGCAAGATCTGGGATTGCCCTCTGGTTAGCTGCATCTATTATCTACGCTTACAATCAATCTCATAAGCCACAGGGATCCTGACCCAGTGAAATATCCGAGAATAAGAGTCGGTCACGTAGGATTCGTTCAAGATGGCTGCTTTATGCTGCTTTTCGATGCCAATGGAGATGTCGAAGGCCAACAGCTCCCTCAGGGGTTCATCCCGTTACCACCTGAGTGTCGTGACTTCAAAGAACGCACTCGGCTTCCTTACCAATTGCATATGGAGAGTGGGAAGACCGCCGGACTGGACATTGAGGCATCGTCCACGTCGTGAGCTCTGTCAATCTGCTCCATCTGACACACTGAACCTTTCTTTTGTAGATCTCTAGCCGGGGGTACTTTGACTGTCAGATCTTCCAGCGCCCAGGGTGCACTCCTAATCACACACAGCGAGATAAAGGCCGTGGACGCGACAAGAACGCTTAAATTTCGGCAGTATATCGAGAAACATCATACGTCGTGGATCCGCTTCGCTCGGGATCAAGGATATGAAGTTCATAGGGGAGATATTATTTTGGTCACCGGACATGACACCGCGACAGAATATGCTATGGCCGCTTATGCGAATAGTCGCAGTGGCTTGTGCTTAGAATTCCAGGTCAGTGTTCCAGGTTTTGCATCCGCCTCAGCTTCTGTCTGGGGTTCCTGGACGGTTTCTCCCGAAGTACATCGAAACTGTGGTCCGATGAGTGGGTCCTTCCGAAATGTCAATCCGTCCAACTTGTTGCCGTCGCCGGACAATCCTCAAGAGTCCTCCGAGTCCTCGTTGATTCCGAGTAGCGGGGAGGGCTTCGATCACTGCGTTTTTGTGAGAGGATATCGCATGAGAAAGCGGTCTGAGTTCCCCTGGCCATTCGCCATTCGAGCTGGGGCAGGATATCACGAACTGCCCCGTGGGGATAGGCGCGACGGCTCTTCTGAAGCTGTCTTGGCTGACGAAGGTTAATGATGTTCTCTTCCACTCCCGATTTTATACTGATTATATTTTCATGATACAAGGCCCAAATGAAGAACTGCAGTTTATTCTTGGAGCTCAAGGAAATATGATGCAATCTGAGCACATATCTAACTCAACCACAGTATGTCAGTAAATATCAACATATAAACTGTGCTAACATCGGTCGCAAAGCTCACGGATCCGTTAGAGCCACTCTTCACCTATATGTTTCTGGTGCGGGATCCTCATTCAGCCTTACGTTCCGATATGCAGGACTGAATCTTCCTGTAGAAAAGTCCCGCCGGCTTTGCCATCGTACATGATCTCGACATCCTTCGTCTGGCAAAGGTAAAATGTCATTATTCCAATAAGATTATCAGGGTGTTCATTAAACTTAATAGATGGCAAGTGTCAGTCACTTCGAAGATCTTCCCGCTTTGCTTGCGCTGACAAAACCAGACGTTACGATCGACGAGGATGACGGTGAGTTATTTGTTTTCGCTAGTGCATAATGCCACGTTCTCATGATATTCGTGCAGTTGCGTGTCTTTTGCTTGGACATGACGACGGTGTAAACACTCCCCCTGCCACCGAATCTAGTAGTGATGTGTCTACTCCGCGTGAACACGATATAATGCCAGCCACGGGCCCCAACGTTTCGGATGAACGTACACAAGCTCCTGAAGGCCTTGATGATTCTTGGAATGCATACCGTCAGCTTCTTACCGAGCTCAGTGAACAGCCTCTCATACAAGAAGCTCTGTCCAACCCGACTAGTCCTGCCTTGCATCCGGCTGTATCTCCACACGAGCTTTCGACCGGAGATATCGGTCTTCGCACCCCGCGACCTCACCAAGCTTCATTGGAACGAAGTTCAAAGGCACCGGGTCCGCTGTCAGACAAGGCGACGCAAGGGAACTCGATATCTCCCTTTCCATGCGCCTTTCATCTGAAGCCTAGAAGTCGTTCAGTCCCCCCAAGCGAACGAATCCCCCCGTTTTCATTCGATCTCTCTGTTCGATGCACGGAAGTACGGATCAAGCACAATACAACACCCATAAGACATCACCAAGACAGCTCCCCGAGGCAGGTGTCAATGACTGAACTCGAAGCCTTCCGCAATGAAATGCTGCAGAACAGTCAAGATCGTGAACAAAAACGGACAACTAGCGATCCACCCGTTGGATGTGCTTTCACTGCAACTATCGATAGTTACGCCGTCAGCCTCCTATGCGAACATGAAGCAACTTTCACACTGTTCTTTCGGGACGCAAACACCGTCAAGGAGTGTCTTTCTGTACAGCAGTGAGTGCGACTTATTAAGTTGCCTATTATGTCAATATTGACCTCATCCTAGAGAAACCATAGCCTTACCAGAGCTTGACGCAACATTCAAGATGCCGTACGAGAAATCTTCAGCTAAAATAGACAGGAACAAAGCGAGCATAGCGCTTGATCTACGCTGTGAGCAATTTCATCTAGCGCCGCGAAATGCTGAGTACTGACCTCCTCACAACACTATCCAGCGGCGAAGCTTCTAGCAGTGACTTCAACAACGCCGATAACCGTCGCGACGGAGATCACCTTACATGGGTACCTATCACGATACATGAAAGAGCTACAAGAACGTCAGCCTCGCATAGAAGTCGAAGTCGCTAACGCAGACGATAGCGACATTATATCCATCCCTAAGCGTAGGTATATACACCCCAAGGATCTGTTTGCAGACCTTGTCATTTTTGCTTCCCCGGCTGCCGTCAACAAGTACATGCTTGATCGATGGCGTCGAGCGGTGCTTCCAGAGCATCCCGAGGATCAATTTCTGGCACCTCTTGCAGAAACCAGCAGTTTGTGGGCGACGAACACAGTTGTCAAGAAGCGATTTTTGATCCGCTTTGATGCTCCCGAAGTTCGGGCGCGCTGTCCACATTCCGTGTTTCTGTATCTCAACATTGAGGATGTCAGAGTATTTGGAAACGAAGACACCACGTGAGCATCGTTTTTTTTTGTGCTTACCAGTAACATCAATAACATAGTCTTTCAGTACACAGCCCAAGGTCTACCGCGGGTGGCGGCTGGCCTTTGTCGTAGATACGTATGAAGTAAACACTGGTGCTACAATACAAATCAAGCTGGTTCCAAAATGTGTGTACCCTCGGTCTTTTCTTTCTTCGCAAGATTGACGACCTTGGGTCATTTCAGCTGCTCGTTTCTCTGTCGAGAATTCCAGTCTGCCCGACGGCAGCGAAACGCACGATATCATCGCTTTCGTGCAAAATGATTATCTGCCGATGCTTGGTTGCATGTCATTGGAGACCATCTACTCTTCGCGCGACAAAGCTAAAGTGCACTTTTCTTCAACAATGCCAAAATATGTGAAGGGACCCGAGCGGGCCGACGGCCGCACCTCTACATACCAGCAACGAGAACTGGACGAAAGGATCCGGGCGTACGGCTTTGACCAAATCATGGTCATATCTGAAGCAGCGATCAACTGTACATACCATTCACTCTGGCTGGGAGCCGATGACCATTACCCGGATAATTTGATGTCAGCATTCTTGAACGTGCGTATGAAAGCAAGTTTCGGGCCTCCCGTCGTCCGGCTTCTACCCAACAACAAGGCGGTAATCTGGTTTCAAATGACCGACTGTACGCTCTTCAAGTGGAGGTGTGTATGGTGCTACTTCTGGTTGCTTGTTCCCGTTGACCGATCGTTCTGACTATTCGCTGCAGTAACGATCATGCTGATGTAATCCCTACGAAGTACCAGACAACTACTGACTACGTAACAGATCGTATATGCTGCTTTGCCTATGAGGTCAATCTCACGATGGTTGAAGACCACGGATTAGGGAGAGCCAACAAAAGAACCTACCAGGCAAACACGTGGTGGTCCTCATCCGGTGGCAAAGGCTCAAGTTTGATGAAACATCTGATGCTCGACTTCAACGGTACGCTGATGCCATACTATTTGCCTATACTTCTGCAAGCTGACATGTTGTGAAGATGCAAAACATATTCCTGAGCTTTCTGTAACGTCGGGCTTCGGAACAGGGCATGCCAGTGTCATCCGACTTCGCTCAGTGCTGAGCTGCATGCGCGAATACATAGATCAACTTGCCGAGAACGGAGCCAACATCATCTGTTCTATACCGATTTGGACCGACCGTGGTACTCTCTCCGTCTCCGTTCTCACCGATCTCAGATGCGAAGTCGTAGCCAAGAACGAGGTCACTCTGCAGAACTGCAGTGATGATCGCGATGCGCGCGATTGTCCAGTAGTCCTGATGCTTGGTGTCTACTCTTTTCGATCTCTACCACAAGTCGAAGTTCCATGGAATGATGCCTGGGACATACGAGACGATGATTCGAGGACGTTAAGCACTATTTATATTTCCCATGACACCTTTCTGGAACCTCTCCTACTGCCCATGCTGAAGGCGATCAACAAAAGGACGACAGTCATCACGAAAGGTATCACGATGTCTCATGGCCAGTGGCTACCCAACGCTAGTACCTTCGACAGTGATCTTTGCTTGGATGTCGATAGGCGAACCTGCGACTGGCGAAAAGACCGAAGCAAACTTGATGAAGATAATTTGCACTATGTCTGGGATTATTCCGATGAGCTGGTCCGGAGACGCCGTGACGTGGGCGAGGAAGTCATATTCTGCTGTACGTTACCTCTCAATTGCTCACGAAGCGTGCTCCGGATCGACCTGATGCACACTCAGGTCACACAAAAAACGAACTTACGATTCCCCTGTGGTCTCACACCGGTCATCTCGATATACATCTATCGGGCGAATCCACTTTGACCTTGGAAGTAAAGGCTCCGAGTCAAGACAACAATCTGGTTACATCAATGTAGGTAATCCCAAGGTCCAATATGACTATCATTGACTATGAAATGGAACAGTGCGAAATGGGCTGGGATTATGCAGTTTCAGTCGGGGCCTAATGGACCAACAGCCGTCTTCGTCGATAAGATTACACCTACATGGGATCCTGAAGAACCTGAATCAATTCTAGTGCAACTACATAAACAGACCCTCGGAAAGGCCATTAAGACCGGAGACGTTGTCCTAGCTGCTCGAATGTTAGAGGACAGATGGAAATTCATGCGTCCTGCAGTGGAGAACTTCGTGGTGTCTAGTCCGATAATCAGACCGACGGGAGGTCTGGTAGTACAAGTATTGCACACACCGGCATCGACTCGCCAGCTGTCAATACCCGGCGAATCGCAGCGAGCTCTGATGTGGAAACCTACACGAGATAATGCTTGGCTGCTTCAGCGTCGAACAAAGCCCCAGTCTTCCCGAATACCAGTCTCAAGGTCCGAAGTTACCAAGGTACTCGAAGCCCCATCTGATTCTCGGTCTTGGGGCTGGAATCCTACGGTATGGCGTCCCTCTTACGACTACGAGCCTTCCGTCTCTTCCGATTCAGACGATGAGCGGGGAATAACACAGCAGTCTCATGTGTCGAGTACACGGGGCGCAGCATCATCGGGAACAACACATCCTCCACCACAGTCTCAACGCCACTCTATCTGGTTACCATCCTCACATCCCGATGATGCTGAGAGTGAATCGTCGCCGAAACCAACACAACCGTCCTATGCGTTGCAAACCACCTCTCCTGGCACCATTATTACGCCGCAGGGCGCAAGGAGATCAGATTCCCCAGCAGATGACTTCATCGCTCTTCCTAGCTTGCCAGGCAGCAGACCGCTGACCCCTCGTAAGTTATCCTCATTGCAACTGCAATAACCGCTGCCGCTGACGTTGGGCAATAGCCCCGGCCTATGAGAAGCAGGCGTGGACCCGTACACGCAACTTAGCGTTGGAGCTGATTCGTGTCCTAGAGGGTGTACCCTAAGGTATGAGACTCAATGCCTAATCAGACGGACAAAAACTAACTATAGGTAGTGTGCATAGTTTCACCTTATTTTATGGCGACTGCGATATAGCAACTCGCAAGTGTAGATATAAGCACCTTACAAGTAGCGTGTTCCTAATCCAGTACTCACCTGCTGCCACCCGACATTGATCACAGGCTAGACCCATAGTGAGCAAGATGAATTATGATACGTCTTCGTGAGAGCGACGTCCCAAGGTTCTTGCATTGAGTACTGGTGCGAGACTGTACACGCCTTCCAGTCCATTTTACCTACAAATACAATGATAGAATATTATACGGATAGTACAAGAGATACGGCTTGAATACTCAATTTGAGTGTGGTACAATATGACACCTTGAGGGCGATAAATAAATAAATGTGCATCAAGTATCTGCAAAGCAGACAATTGACACTTACCCAAGTAATCCTCGGCCGCCCCATCCACGCCTTGGGACAAAGGTCAGATCGACGACATCGTTCCCGGACCTCAAGACTTTCACATTGACCTCGAACTATGTAGACCGTGAGCAGGATTATTCGAACATATCACACCGGTGTGCTTACATTTTCCTGGGCAGCAACTAACGTTGCCAGCGGCTGGAGCGAATTTGAAGAAAATGATGAGCGAGTGAGTGTTCCAAACAATAATAACAGGTCGCCTCGTATCAGTCCCTGTCACGAGAGTCAGAGGAATCTCGACTAATACATGCCCCACAAAAGTCTACATACCGCTGCTGCCGCAGGACTCCCAGGTGCGACACCATCAACTTTAGCAAATGGTTGTAAACCAGATGTGTTTATTGGTGGTTCTTGTGTTCTTTGCGTATCTCGAATGTTGGGGACTAATGCGGGATTGTACACGCCCTGCAGTCCCTTCAAGATGTCGTCCATGACTGCTTTGTGATCGTTTCGAAGTTCGATGATACGGACACGAGCATGTCGAACAGCATAAACATCAATGTCCGCACGAGGAAACCCTTCTTCGTCGACAAGGGCCGTCTGCATTGTGCAATTATGTGCCTTGAGGATGGAGAATTGTGCGTCGAGTTCAGCCTCGATCCCTTCCTTGCGCTGCATCAGATAGCGGACTTGCTCCGCAGCTGTGTCTCGTGAAGGAACTGCTGCACCCATGGCTACTGGCGATCAAGAATTCAACAAAATATGAGTGATAGTTTTCTGGTATTGATGCTCGTGGAAGTCGGAATATAGGATGTGCGATCATGGGCGTAAGCTGCGGTAAGTAAGTCAGTGCATTACTAAGGTACATGCGCAATAACATCTAATAGCATACAGGTGCGGTGTAAGCTAACGGATAAAATAGCCCCAATATTGACCGCTTCACGGAACACCGCGCTCCCATCGCGTCGGCTACGTGCAACGCGTTTGTTCTGACCTGCGACTCATGGACGAAATCGATTCGATAATACCTCAGGCGAGCTCGTCTTCGATACGAGGACCTCGTCTACGAAAGACCTCAACACAGTCTCGAGACTCTTTCAGGCCCGTACCTGAGCGAAGCCCATCTCTCAGGCTCAAGACTCCAACTGTCTTTCCTCGTTCGCCCTCTACAGGTATTCGGAGTAACGCGTGAGTGATGCCTTCTTCGGCTATTTCACGTTAATTGAACGTGCCTACTCAGGTCAGATACGGATCGCTCAGACATTATTTCCCCAATTCCCCGTAAACACTTAACCATACAACGGAACGAGAGCCAGCACTGGCTTGGCTCACCTCCGCTGTCACCTGTCTCTACAGCCTCTCGGGCGATATCTCCGCTTTCGTCTACCTTCCTAGACACACCAAATCCTCGCGGTCTGAGAAGACATACCCATAGCTTCAGCTCACTCCTAGAGCATGACAAGCGCCAGACGAGTTCTGCGGCAGGAGGACTATCCAGTTCAAGACCTACTAGGAATGCTAGGCATGATACAGAAGACAGTCCCGCGCGTAGATGGACCCGCTGGATGCATAAGCAAGGTCTCAAGTCGCTTGCGCTTCCCCTCGTAATACTGTCGGCGACGTTGATAAGATGGTGTATTGGGCTTGGATCCTACTCAGGTGAGTTGATCCATTCTATTTCGGTGTCCATCATACCGACTGGATTTGATATAGGGCAGAACACACCACCAATGTTTGGTGACTATGAAGCTCAGCGACATTGGATGGAGCTGACCATTCATCTACCATTCCGCCAATGGTACACCTATGACCTCCAATATTGGGGTCTTGATTACCCACCTCTGACCGCATACGTGTCGTGGTTATGTGGAGTAGTGTAAGTACTCGCTTATGCCAAGAAAAGAACTTTCAACAAATGCTCACTCTTGTCTAGCGGTTCTTGGATGAACCCGGCGTGGTTTGCTTTATACGCGTCACGAGGGATTGAGACCTCTGGCAGCAAAATCTTCATGAGGGCCACAGTGATCGTCTCAGATCTACTCGTATATATCCCTTCAGTGGTGCTCTTTGCTCGCGTCTGGCAACGCAATCGTTCTTCTCGAACACAAGTATGATCTTTCATCGTCCTCATAACTTCCCGATACTGACTTTACTTCAGCATGTAGCGATACTTACTCTCCTCTTTCAGCCTGCGTTACTATTGATTGATTATGGACATTTCCAGTACAATTCCGTCATGCTAGGTCTAGTTATTCAATTTCGCGAACGTACTTTTTACTCACTACACCGTAGGTCTCACGCTACTCACCATAGATTTCTTTGCACAAGGACAAGACGTCCTAGGCGCAATATGTTTTGTCCTCAGTCTTGGATTCAAACAAATGGCTTTGTACTATGCACCTGCGATTGGCTCGTATCTCTTGGCTAAATGTCTCTGCCTTGGCTTCGCAGATGGGTGAGTTTTATCATGCAAGTCAGCACTAATACTAAAGTGTGTTTACGCCCACAGAAGTCGTCTATTCATTCGTCTGGCCTTTGCGACGGTCACTGCTTTCGCTCTCTTGTTCCTCCCGTGGCTCCCACCTTTCGCTCCAATATCTGCTATTTTAGACCCTATCATCCGCATCTTTCCTTTCGCCCGCGGACTATTCGAAGACAAAGTCGCCAATTTCTGGTGTGCTTCCAACGTGGTCTTCAAGTGGCGTGTCTGGCTATCTAGAGAAGTCTTGGTCAAGATCTCCGCAGGGCTCACAGCCATCGGGTTCTTACCGAACGTAGCTGGCCTGCTGTACCACGGCTACAAAGTCGGCGCCAATGAGAAACCTTTGAACTCGGGTGACAAAACCAACTCTCCGCCTGTTCCCATCTTACCACTCCTTCCGTACGCTCTATTGGCGTCCTCCATGTCGTTCTTCCTCTTCTCGTTCCAGGTCCATGAGAAGACGATTCTCGTTCCACTTCTTCCCTTGACACTCTTGGTGTCAAGCTCCGCTCCTTCATCTTTCACGTTTCAGCTGGGCGTCCTCGTGAACAATGTTGCTGTGTTTAGGTAAGCTATAGAGTCTCAAAGTGTCCCTGACCTGGCTGACATTGTGCAGTATGTGGCCTCTCCTCAAGCGGGACGGACTTGCAGTGCAATATCTTGCCGCCACATTACTATGGAACAGGCTCATTGGTTACAACCCCATCCGCTATCTACAAGGCTCAGTTGTAAATTATATCCCATTGGTACGGCCCATTTTGCCTTACAGTACCACCTCATTGATCCATCTACGACAGGCTATCTATGCTGCATGCTTCGCGATACACATCCTCGAGTTGCTCGTCCCTCCTCTAGCGCGCTTCCCAGACATCTTCCCCGTTCTCAACGTTTTGATCAGCACACCCGTCTTCGCCTTCACGTGGCTTTGGTCCATCAAAAGAGGCATCGAGGTTGGATGGGCAATTAGCGGTCTTGGATCCGGAGCTTCTTCCTCGCATTCGAAACCAGTCGACGGACGGGAGACACAAGGTACGACGACATCGACGGAAGGTCCCATATCGAGTCTTGGGCTAAGCGGCCAAAGTGTGGACCGCGCGGCGGGATTGAGGACGAGGAGCTTAGGGTATGCCCATGCTCGGAAGGTATCGAGCTCGATGAGGAGTGCTTCGTAGGTGTACCGTACCCGATGTTATGGCAGAGTCAGTCAGAAGAAATATGGATAGGTACGGAGCTAGCTGTTTGACTAGGGTTAGGGTCCTTACAGGATTCAGCTCGAAATGAGGAAGGGGTCCATGCGCCACTAACTTATGTCCACCAGATTTGGTTGGTATTATAAGTTATGGTATACATCGGGGTTACAATATCCTACAATCTTGCCATGAGCTCCTTACCCTTTCCCTTCAAATCCAGATAGCCAGCATTAAGGATCCTCTCCAGGACGCCTCCATCTTGCGCTTCTTCGCCCAATAAACGCCCTCTATTATCATACCACCAGCGCACGGCATACTCCTTCTCCAGGTCGCCCGTCCGCTGTGCGATCTCCTCAAAGAGCGCGTCGACTAATTCCCGCCTCCGCCTTGCATTGCGGTCCCTGACAGTACGATGCTCGACGTCATCTTCTTCGCCGTTGATTGCCTCGATCACGTCACGCACAGACTCGAGTACGCGGGGAAGGAGCGCGAGCGACACTGCGGACACACTCGAGACAAGCGCGAGGGAAAGCCTATGGCGCTCTCCTGGGTTTGAGGCGAGTTTCATCTTCTGAAGGAGCGAGAAGATGCAGTAACAGGCGAGCGTGTCGCCTTGGGATAATGGTGTTCGCTCCAAGACGTCCGACGACAAATTCTCATTTTCATCGGTAGACGGCTTGACAGTCTCTGGATTGGGAAGCATCGGAAGCATTTGAAGATTAGAGGAAGGACCTAGAGCCCCTGCACACCGGACGAGTGCGCGAAAAGCCAGACTTAGTTGAACTACGTTGAGCTTCCCGTCGGCAGCATTCTGTAAAATACCAGCGAGTCAACACCCGCCTAATCATTGGAGCAGACCATGACATACCTCAAGTAAACACTGGGTGTGCGCCGGTACAAACTCTTGGGCGAACGTGAGTGATCCATCGCCGTTGTATGCCGCTGGCCCCGCTGTACGCGCGCCGCGGAGCGACTTGTCGTTCCTATCCGCAGAAGCAGCGAACAAGGCCAGGATGACCGAATGCGCGGACTCGAACAATTCACGATCACTTGCATTGTTTAAGTGTCTGTACAAGGCTATGTGAGCGCACAACAAGCCAATAGATACAGATGAACGACGTACGGCGCACACAAAGGGTACACGTCCACCTTCGCACTCTCGTCCCCAAGCACAGGAACGAGCTGCTCCACGCACGCCAACGCATACGCTTTCTTTACTGATGTGAATTGTGTCGGCCAGCCATTACCGCTCTGTGAAGTCTTGGACGAAGAGGGTGCAAATGTCTCCCGAAGTTCGCGAACGAACCGGGCACTTTCAGCTGAATCTGCGGAAAGAATGTCTAATGCTGTGTAGAACGCTCGCTTGAGCTCTGGAAAACCGCCTTCTGCGTTTGAGGTGGATGCTACTCCGCCGAACTGCGGAAGAACGAAGGATAGATGGGACAGGATGTGCAATGTTGTAAGAGATAGTGCGGAAGGCGATGCTGATGTTGTTGTCGGCGGTGTCGACGTCGATGCTGTTGCTATATGCGGCTGTGGGACGTGAACAACCACAGAAAGTGTGGCTTGTACGAGGCGTATCGTAGTGAAGAGAAGTGTCTTGAGGATGGTCCACATTATAGTGAGGCTTTTTCTCGCCTCGCTCGCTGCACATGAATATGATGAGCGACGGCGAATAACTAAGAGTGGCGGTACTGACCGATGGCATCTTCATCTGAGATGATAACGGAAGCAAGTGCACTTTTAATCCAGTCTGCTTCCACCGTGCTGGTCAATACGTTAAGGAGATACAGCGTCTCTGACATCACAGACCACGCTTCTTCCGGCCGTGTATCTGTGAGTGCAGCGAGAATAAGAACATACATGGCAGATAGCGGTGCCATGGATGATAATAAGAGGGAATCAGACAAGGATTGTATCTTGGGCTCGAATTGTGAGTCCGGCTAGATGATGCGGGAGTTATTGAAGCGCAAATAGCCACTCTGAAGATACACTCACGCGAAAGGCAAGCTTTCCGTTTGGGACAGAATACAATGAATCGGACAGATGTGTCAGAAATGCCCCGGACTCGAAAGCGGTACCGATCTTGGAGAGCAAGAGTCGCGACAGTGCGGCTAAAGGGAGTGCGGTGAGTCTGCGAGTGTCGATCAGAGGCAGTGATTGTGCCGCTATAAGTAGGGTGCTAGAAAGGGTGTCTGAGGTATCGCATATACCTAACATTAACCTACGTATATTCGAGGTCGAGATAGATATGTACGACGTACCTTCCGAGTCCAAAGCAAATTCGCGCTCCCATGCTGTGGGCGGATGCGCGTGAAATTCCATGATTTCAGCGAGAGCAACTATGATCTCTTCCTCTACCCTCGTCCAGATTTTACCTTTTCGCGCAGTCAACTGACTTTCCCAATCCCCCATTCCAAGAAGCAATCCACTGGTGCAGGCTAACCTGAGAACCGCGTTTCCGCCGTTCAAGCCTTCAATGATGCCCGAGATCCATGCACCCACACGTGAGTTTATACCAAGGGTAAAAATGCCACCCTTGGACTCTTCGAGCAGCTTTATCTTGAAGTGAACAGCATGTCTGAAAGCAGTTTGCAGCGCATCCAGTTTGGGATGCGAAGACGATCGGAAGTGCAAGCTGCTAACCACAGACCCTGCGAGGGGTGTAGGTGAGGGTTGGACGTATGCTAGATAATGCGCTATAGAAGCTTGAAGGGTCTTTGGAGGCAAGGCCGTAGCAGGGCGAGCAAGATGGTTCAGAAGATTGAAGTAGCCTCGGTCTGACATGTGCGAGAAATGGCAGCCAAAGACACTTTGATGGTTTATCTTGATGCTAAGCCAAAGGTCCGGAAGAAACAAGCTGAGTCTGCAGCCATGCAAAGAATAGATGAACTGAAGGGAAAGCACGGCCGTGAGTACGACAGAAAACACTGGGTCGAGGGTGGCTACATGTGGGGATAGGGTACAAATATTTTCCGGGTATACTGTGTATGCAAGAACAGTTTTTACAATCCGATATGGTGTAGTGGCTAACATTATCGCCTCTCACGCGATAGCCCGGGGTTCGATTCCCCGTGTCGGAATTCTTTTCTATTTTTCGTTTGTAGCCTTGTCTTGGGCGTCTATTAATAGCCCAGCCGCGATGTGGCCTGTTCGAGTTTCCCACGTTCAACGTACGACTTCGACTACTGTACACCACAGCTAACATTAGGATATCAATGCCTTCCGGAAAATCCAGGATAAATGGGCAAGACTTCTCGCAGGTCATCTGTGAGTCATTCTCTTTTCTGATGCCGTCTACCTGCGTTCAAAGACGCGTATATGTAGCTTTGATGCTCAGGAAATACACGTCAGCGTCCACCTCAATATTCGTGAAACAGCCTGTACAAAAAGGATCAGACCTCGCTCCTGCGGATCATTCAGATGAGAGGAATAGTGTTGCTCAGGAGGAAAAGCTGCTTGTGAAGAAAATGCACAAGCTGGCACTCAAGTTTCAGCAAGAGAGCGTACATCTCATGAACCAGATTTCCGAGACGCGGACGCGGTTGAACTCTACGACAGCTATATCCCGTCTTCCATGCGACATCCTAGTGATTATATTTGAATCATATGTCAGGGACCACTGGGAGTCCTACTTTCCGTTGGCTTATCTGGAAAACTCGACATCCAAACCGCAAGACTGGGCGTACTCTTTCTCCCACAGGACGTTTTGGGAGCAGCGTAGTCCGTATTCATGGATCAAGAACATTTTGCACGTTTGCCATGGGTGGCGTAGAGTCGCACTCGCTACACCTCAACTATGGGCGTGCATCACACCAAATAGGCTCGGCGAAGAATGGCGCCTCGATTTTCTTCTCCAGCATGCCAAAGGCGTTCCTCTGAGCATTAGAAGTGATGGGATCCTGTACAAGTTTGTTGAGTTTGACGGTTCAGATAATTCTGACGACCCGGCGTCCCCCGAGAGATCGGATTTCTTCCGCAGGCTTTTGCAAGAACCTCTACGTACCTGTGAAACCATTGCATTGACCATCACTGATAAGCTGGAGAGCATTCTCGTTGATTTAGAAAACGAGTGCGATGGAAGTGAAGGTGACCAGGCAGAGAACGAATGCAACGAAGATGCAGGCGGACAAAATGAAGGCGATCAACACGAAGGCGACGCAAACGGAGAAGACAAAGATACGAACGAGCACACGAGCGTCCTCCATGCGCCTTTGCTGCGTAATCTTATGCTTGATTTAACACAGCGTAACTCGAACGACTACTTGCCAATGCTGTCCAGGTTCCATGCACCTTCCCTTCGACTGCTGGCTATGGTTGAAGGGCCAATGGATTTTGTACAAAGGGTCGCCTCTCCCTCGTTGACGAACCTTTATCTCTCTTTTTGTCACATCGTCCCTGCCGACCTTCTCAAAGTATTAGAGAGCCTCCCCGCCCTGCAACGGCTCTCTGCAGACACCCTCGGCTCAAGTGGCATCCCAGATTCCAATCATCACTTCTCGCGTCGTCAAGTGTCCCTGCCCTCTCTCCAGCACCTCAAACTTGCAGGTTCGCCATCCGGTATCACGGAGCTGTTGTGCGAACTCGACCTTCCCATAGATACGACTATCCACATATATTCCGCACGGCCACTTTCCCCTTCGATGCTTTCCGACATCCTCCCTACAGTCATAGGGCGCGATTATCGATTGCGTCCTCGTACCATACGTATCGCAGGTGGTGCTGGAGAATGGCGTGACCGTTTTTCATTGTGGGACGGTATCTCTGTTTTCTTTTGTCGTGCGGACCCCGCGCCGATGGCGAGCATTTACGGAGACAGCCTGGATGCTCACGAATATACGTCGAGGTCACGCTTCGGAACGCCCCGATATGCCAAGGATAACGTCCCAAGACTATGTCTTGGTTGGAGTGTACCGACGGAGTCATGCACTGAGAACGTGGTTCATCAGCTGCTGCCTGTTTTCGACACTTCAATGGTTTCAGCATTCACATTCGATACCGTTTATGGAAGCAATCCGTTCGAACAGGTAGTATGGGGCGAAGTACTCCGGCATCCAGGATTTCCCCAGCTCAAGACCCTTTGTGTCAGTAACAGTTTGGGCGGGCATGGATTTCTACGGGCAATCATCGATCTGGCAGAGCAACTAGGCGAGAGTAACACTGACGTTAATGACAGCTCGCAATCCATAGGTTCCGACACATTGGCTGCAAGCTCTTCCGTAACCGTGTTTCTCACCAATCTCAAGAGGCTTGTGATACGGAATATTTCTCATCAATATGTAGAAAGGGATTCCGAGCTTTTTACCTTGTTGCGCCGTTACGCACGATCGGGATCCAAACTTGAAGTACTCGAATGTCGGGTGATCAATACCCGTGATGAGTCTTTGTTAACTGCGGCCCAAGAGATAGCGTTGCAGCTAGGCGTGGCAGACGTAGTTCGCTTCATCTTTGACGACTAGTGATATAGTACTCCCGATAGCCTTCGTCAAGTGTAGAACAATGTGCCCATGTACCATTGTTGCACGCACTATAAACTTGAGGATCTTAATAAATAATTTCAAAAACAGTGTAGGACAATTACAAGGCACGACACGAGCCTTCATGCTGAGCCGGCATTTCTTATTGTCGCTGCTATACGTTGAATATTTGAATCATCCACGATTTGTCGTATCAATAAATCATGTCAGTTACATGGACATTGTATATGACCTCGTTGACAAGTTTCATCGAGATACCTGTCGTCAAACGAGTAATCGATAGGGCAGAGGAGTGTATGATCCCCGCAATCATCAAGTAAGACGAATAAAGTCGATTCAGGTAAGGGCTGTCAGTCCACCATCCACTTATTGCCGACCTGTGAACGACTCGCCCTATTCTACGGCGGGAACAATGCAGAATGATGATTTTTAGACAACATCCCCGAGACGCACACGGCTCTGCGAGTACACCAGCTTATAGTGGATGAGCTAGAGCTAACTGCTGGATGAAGGCCATCGGCTCTGCTCTATACGTGTCCTGCGTGATCGTAATGGGAACCAATCCGTCGAGCAACGTCAACAGTTGAGGCGAGGAAGTCGAGTACTGAGGCCATTCGGGTACGCTCGGGCCGTTCGGGTCCAAGTTGTTGACGAAGTTGATGATGTAGTCGGTGAGATCGATCTGTCCGTAGGCACTGAGCAGATCAGATGCATGAACCTTGATAGATCGAAGGTGTCAGTTAACCTCTCGCTCAAAGTCCAATCACATGGCGCTTACTGATCCAAGTACGGGCAGCCCCTTCAGCCGCTTGCTCACTAGAACATCGATAAATATCTTCGCGAAAATCAGGACGGTATCTGTACACTTACGGAACGACCATGTCTTCTGCTTGGAGGATCTCTGCTGTAGGAAGAATCTTCGGGGCCCTTGGAACACCAAGTCGCCCTGCATCGAAGCAAGGCGTTTGAACTGAGGAGTCAGAGCGTTCAAGATACCCGTGTCGTACGGCGAGCCCTGACTAGGATCCTGAGGATACAGAGTCAACAGCTGATCGAGGTCTGACGCAGACGCTGCCGGTATGTAGTTTGAGGATATGTAGTCTCGTACTTGCTGCTCAGTGCTACAGATAGATGATCAGGAGCGTGCTTCTGGGAGGAAAACGATAGTCCCCTACGTTATATTCGTGAGTGTCAGGGTGAACAGCGTCCCTTCATCGTCACAATCCTGAAGAACGCTCATGAGCATAACGAATGACAGCCTGCAAACGTAAGCTTACGCCAGTGACGAAGGGGACATTCACGACTTTGTCCTGCAGAACGAGTTGTTGCGGAGCGTCCGTAATGAAAGTACCATCTGCCCTTGGCAGCCAAGCTAGTTTCAGTGACTTGAAAGAACCGTTAGATTGGCAGCCGAGTAAAACACTACAAACTTACCTGCTCCGCGAAGATACCGGGGGATTTATTCACAGCGGCCATCAGGGTGTTGAAGGGTACCTGGCGTAGGCATTCTAGAGTGTCCGCTGACCCTTGACAACCCGTCTCCTGTACCAGTGCATCGTAATCGCCTTGTCCATCGGTGACATCGGCGACAGGAATTGGAGAACCAGACTCCATAAAGGCACCACGGAAGAGTCCTTCGCTGTCTCCGCCGTTTGCTACGAGATGCAAAGCGACAGAAATTGCTCCAGCGGACTCTCCCCAACTACGTTAGTGCTTGTCAGAAGTGGGCGACGGAGTGAGGAATGGTAGCACGTACATGGTGACCTTAGTCGGATCACCGCCGAATGCCGATATGTACTTCTGTATCCAGCGGAAAGCTTGTCGTTCTGTGCATGCTAACTTAACTGACAAAAACATTCATGGATTGAAATTCATACTGACGATCTTGCAGACCAAGGTTCGCTACGCCTGCGTCTTTAACTTCCTGGCTAGCAAGGAAACCAAAGGCTTGACCCAGTAGTCAGGAGCGCGGTTAATACATGAATGCAACTTTACATACCACTAACACTAGAGACATTGTTGTAGTCGTCAGGTCGCTGATCTTGAGCACACATGGAGTGCTTACCGATAGTTCATGCTAACGTATATGACTGGTTCTCCTAACCTAACAGATTGCTGTACAATGAGGCCGCCGTCATATCTACATTCGATGAAATTCAGTAAATAGTAACAAAAATTATGATGTCCACATACATATTCGGTGACCCGTCTTCGAAGCCGCCTGTCCAGCAAATGAGACTGGGCAAGCATAGAAACTTTGTCTGGCTTACCGCCAAAAATCCACTGGAAATGAAGGATGAATATGGTTGTCTAGACGCTGTGTGTATAGATTCTTACCGCAACTACCGGGAGTTTTGCATCGGAGGCGACGCCCACAGGCTGCCACACATTGAGGGATAGACCTGAAATACACGTGAAGCAAACGAGTTTCAGACATCAATGCGAAAATGAATGCGAAAAGTACGTACAATCTTCGCTCTGCGGTTCAATTACATTCACGAGATTCTCTTCGATAAATTGTACCGTCTCGGCGGGTAGGCCACTCAGACCAGGAAGCGTGGTAGATTGTTGTGGACAAGCAGGCCCGAATGCGGTTGCCTCGTGGGTTCCGCTGTATGGGTCGTTAGCAACTGGCAGCCGAAAACGTAAGTCGCCGACACTATGAGACCATATAAGTTACGTCAATGGGCATAGCTATATAAGAACTTACGGAGGTTGAGCGAAAGGTATCCCAAGGAATTTATTTGTCCCCGTAATGATATCGTTGGTACCAATGAAGGTACCATTATCGAGGGTGACCGTAGGTGCACTTCGCCGCGCAAACGGAGGTGCCGCACGGATGGTGTCGATGCACACCGCCCCTACAAGGGCTGAGAGGAGCACTGGGTAGCTCAGAGGGTAGCGCATGGCAGAGGACCTGGCCTCAAAACCGTCGGTGCCGTGCGGCTTTTATCTGTTGTCACCTACTTCATCCTCAGCGACGGCTGAAGGAAACCGGTTTCTCATGTTCGCTGCGAGCGATTTCATGTGCTTGCAGCCGTCAATAGATGGCTACTCGTACGCCGAATCGCAAGGTTCCGAGTTGTATTTCCTCCTAATATCCTGTCCACGAATAGGAGTTAATCTCGGGTCGCGCGTGGGAAGAGCGAGGCCGTTAACTAACCATACATAAACTCTCGTTCCTTCTCAAAACTCCCACTCCAAGAAACCTGGAAGTCCAGATCCGCCGTTCATAGTTCCGATACCAGACAATTGGTGCCAACGTGGCCAACACATGTCGTAAAAGTCGGCTGTTCGCCTAGTAACTGCATAGTTAACGTACAGTCTGGCCAAGCGTAGTTATCCAGTACAAAACGGATACCTGACCGTTGGTGCATGCATGTTACGCAGATATCTCTATATTGACTGACATCTTGACGCTTCTAGCGGTGAGCTGATCGGATACAAAAAGCTCGTTTCCCGACACTCGCATTTCCTGCCATCCGGATTGGAAATGTCGTTCTAACTAGTATGACGGACCGTACGTTATGGAGTCGCATTGACTGAAGTGGTCATGACTGAGGTCACTTGGCACAGTCATGTGACGCTCACGATGGGAGGACTAAACCAAGAATGGCCTGCAGGGTCACGTCAGTTGACAGAACTGAATTACACGGGTTCATACCTTGCTATATTTGCCATGCGACACCTGGTTATATGAATGCGGCGGCCGTGAAGCTGCGCTGCGCCGAGCAGAGCGTAATCACATTGACACGGATATGCACCCGCAGGGAGTAAAATGCAGTGGTAAGTCGCCGCATGGATATCGGTTGCAGAGGAGAGCAGTGGAAATCTTCAAAGGCATCATTCCATGTAGAGTCTCCTGTTCATCGTGTCCAGCTGTACTTCCAGTTTTACGCTAAAGCTAGCACTCACAGCTTGCATTACAATTGGTCATGTTCGGAATATCCATCATTCCAAGGCGGATGCGATAACGACAATATCCGTGTATCGCAACAAAAACGGACCTGCAGGCCAAATAGAGTGTCAACTTGCTCGAGTTTAGAGACGGCAGTGAACAATGATTAGCTCCGACATGCATACTAGGCTCGATTTGAATGTGGTGCTTGCAATCCCCAGGTTGAAGTTATACCGTCGCACTAAGCAGATATATCGGCATGTATACGTCCGCAGCACCAGCTAAAGCTGCCTTTTAACTTTCCTCGACAGTAAGAACATCGTTGTAAGCATAAGGTGGTGAAGGTAATGGCTACAGAGACCTGCGACGGAGCGAGAGAATTTCAGTCGACAACTGGAGTTATCTGCAGAATCCTATTAGATAATGCGCGTCGCGCGTGTCAGCGCTCCGGACGCGCTGCGTTCAACGGTCATCTCGTCTTTCTTGTCTCGTCTTCGCTACGGTCGCCGCTATGGAAACCTGGAACAAGCCAGCTGCGTCGCGAAAATTTACCCAGGAAGAGAAGAAACAGCTTTTAGACAACCTTGATATCGAAGGCATGTCAGCTCGTATCAGGGACGGCACTGTACTCAAACCATACTTCGTCTAGTTGCGCATCGTGTGAGACAATTCGAGTCATGGCTGGCAGATGCTCTGGAGAATTTTCGAATACATCAAGAAGGTCTCGTATCTCGTGTCCCTCGTCTCGTTCGCGGTATTACATTGCGCGACTTTGCCAAGTACAATGGAGACGTACAAGCTTGTCTCAAAGGTTTACAACGCGAGAAGCTCGGTGGAGAGGCGGAAGCAATAGATAAGACCACTCGAAAACGAAAATGGGTCGAGTCTCAAGAGACTGAAATCAAAGCGACGGAGACTGAGTCAACGAAAGGGGTGAAAAGTGGTATGTACGAACCGCATATGTCTCAAAGGTTGCTTTATGGTCCCTGGCAGCTCGTATAAACCCCATGACGCCGAGAAAAGCACCAGGGTCGTTCAATGCTCCCGGTACTGGGCAACGGTCGCGTCTACCTACAATGAAGACTCCAGGGACTGTACGTATCAAATGCCATACTTTGAAGTCCGTGTCAACTTATGAACATACTACAGGCTCGAATGATGCACCGAATACCATCTAGGGGTGCCTCTCCCAGCCCGCACAAACCTACAAAGTCCCTCCCCTTCCCCCGCATGAATACTCGACCTGCTTCACCTACCAAGCCGCCACGCACTGCCACAACCAAACCATCCTCTTCTCAAGCGCATGCGATGCCTGCGCCATCCGTCCCATCCTTCAACCCTTCACTTCCCAATTCGTCCTCGTTTCCTCGGTGGCCCCGCAAAGACGAACACATGCTCAGTGTCAACGGCTCACCCCTTGCAAATCCATTGGCGCTTGACCTCAATGGGTGGCTCAGTCGTGTTATGGAGACTGAGAGCGAGGATGAGCACGATGGTAAACCCACTGCGCCTGCAGGAGCCCGCAAGCGGACGAATAGCATTATCATACGGTCAACTTCGCAGCAGGGCATGAATGGTCATGACGGCACGGCCGGCAATAAAGGTCCCCACTCGCGCACCAACTCACAAACTAGCATCGTGCAAGGTCACTCCCGTTCAAATTCTCGCGCGAACGGGTTCGTGCCGACTCGTAACGCACAAGGTTCTTCCACTTCTACCCCGCCTTTGTCCCATTCTCAGCCGCAGACACATGAGTCGACGCCAGAAACGAGTGCTGTCTCCACCCCTTCGCTTGCAGCGCTCGTCGCTGTTCCCACACAGGATGGCCATCTCCTGGAGTTTAATCCGTTCGAGACCAGCCCCGATGAGATCGATGCACTTGAAGGCATTTCCGACACTGCGAAGCAGCAGGCAAAACAAGACATTGCGCGGCTGGTCATGCAGGCAGTGCAGCGTTGGAGTATTGCCTCATGATATATCGTCTTTCTAGTCCTACTCTCCCATCGTCGTGTTGTCCATCGCTGTCTCGTCCATTTCCTCGTCTGCTATTCGTCGCATCGTGCTTCCCACCGCGCTCTGTACATCACTGTAGTTATCAACGTCGGTTTCCTTTCGTGCAATTGTGATGATCCGGCCCGTAATAAGCTTCAGTCTGCAAGAACTTCAATATACGCCGCCCTGCAAATGATCTCGTGCCTCTCCCGTATTTTGACAAGAGGCTTCTCTGTACCAAGTCTAAGACAACTGTCAGCTATGACGGCCTGGTGGAATGTTTGTAGACTTACCTGCGGGCTTGCGCTTCCAACTCGAAGAATTTCGCCAACGGCATTGCAGCAATCGCGCACCCTTCGCCCACAGATAATGAGAAGCTACCCGTTGTTACGTATCCAATAATCGACTCTTGTGAGGGTACGACTACAGAGAGCTGGAATCGACAGGTCAGTCCTCACCATTATGCACAGGCAACGTCGGGCGTACTTCTGTCTCGTCCTGGGCGTCTTCCTCAATGTGCCCGCCGGGTCCACGCCGACGGATCCCTTCAGCGCGCATCCACTTCTGCATCTCCTCGTCGTCCATGGTATAAACGAGAGCAAGGTCCTCCGGGCAGCCCCGCCCACACATACGTACACGGACGCGGACAAGGGCGCTGCGCCATAGGTCAGGGCCGCGCACTGGAAGCGGTGCGAATCCGCGCCTCTGCCGGAGCTTGTTCATGTATTCAAGGAGTCCATTGCTGGGGTTGAACATCGCGCGCGCTGCAGCGAGTGCGTCTGTGATGGCTGGCCCGCGCAGAAGCCAAGGTTCGGGTGTTGTCTCGTTCGACGGAGGATTCGAGGCCGTTGTACCCGTCGTAGGTGTGCTGTCGAGGTCCATTTGGTCTTCTCTACCCTCTTCTCTTTGAGCGGGAACCATGTCGCCAGCTTCTGTTTCTGAACTCTTGACCCCTAGGACAACATCCCAGTCAGGCTTCCATGGGCTACGCGACCCCAACTTTGCATAATTTGGCCTCTTCGCAGGGGGTTTGCGCTCCCACAGCGCCTGCTCTTCATCCGCCCTGTCCTCCGTAAAGGTTTCACAGGAAACAGTCGAGGGATAGTCTCGAGGGAAGTAGGCGGTGCCAGCTTCAAAGGCTTGTGTCTGACGTTCGCGCTGCCCTCCGACGCGGGTACCAGTGAAGGTCAGCGACGAAAAGAACGGCATGGCCCACCCAGAGGGAACGATAAGTGTCCAGCCATGGACTGCAGGACTGCTCGGCGTGCGCTCGACTGAGCGTTGTATGAGCAGCACTGGGATACGATCATCCTTGGCGGTAGCCTGTAGGAGTGTACCTGGTACCAAATTCTGTACGATATTATAAGCCAAGATGACATTCTATCACGGCGGGGGACAGACCTTCGACTTTCGCTCGTCGATGTCTTTTTTCTGGAACCGAGGTTTGCGAAGAGAAAGACGCGTTTTTTCGTCCCATATCTCACTTTGTGCGAGAGCTGAAACAGGGTAGAAAGCTACAGCCGGCTGCGAAGGCTGACTTCCGTTTGAGTTGTTGAGATGCACCTTTGCGTTCTTGGGCGGGAAACTGACAGTCTGGGCTTCAGAAATAATAGCGACGTGAGGAAGGAGTGAGGACTCGCCTTAGACGAGGGTCATACACCTTGAACCCAATAACAGCATTCCGGGGGACTGATGCAGTCGTTTGCAGGTCAACGAGCGCGTTCCAAGTTTTCTTGAATTCGGCTCTGTTGTCTTCAGCTACAGGTCGTAGAGCACCCCGAATCACTTGACTGGACTTTGGGCCCATAATCTCAAACACGTTAAAATGTTCGCGCAAGTCCGCGATCTCGACTTCATATGGCTTGTCTGCGGGCGGCGGAGCAGCCTTCTTCGCAGCTTCCAAGGCGAAAGAAGCGGATGTCCGAAGCTCAGAGTAAACTTCCCCAAATACGGACGGATGGATTTTGATCCATACTGTTCGCATGCCAATGTCCACTGACTGGTCTGCTTTTGTCTTCCCCTTACTATTGCCACTAGCCGGATTGACCGAGCCCGAGCTCGCCCTATGCTGCTCGGCGGGTAAGACGGGTCTCCATATCACCGTACCAGGAGCTATGAGTCCCAACGGGTATTGGTCTCGTTTGTAGAAATGTGTTTCGCAGGTGCGCGAGCCTGTTGAGAATCTAGGGGGAAAAATGAGATCCGTGTTCGGTTCGGCCGGCTAATATCAATAACAAACCTCTTCGCCCCAGCACTCGGTCCTTGGAGGTCACAGCAGGAGTCTAGGATAGCGCGGAGGATATGTTCCGGCCCTTTCAACTCTATGAACCCATAATATGAAGCATCGTGAAGAATAGACCCGTGCATAGATGCACGATGAGATGGTCGGAAGGATTTCTCCGTTGGTTGGATGGCCTGTTGATCGAAAGTGAATTCCTCGCAGCTCCTGAAATAATGATGGTACTCACAAGTCTATACCCCCACATATCTTTCATATGCATCCGTTTCGCATGCCAAATGTGCGTTTCGAGCCATAACTTGTCCTCTAGCAGTAGAAAGTCAGTTAGGCGAGTATAAACTAGAGTACATAGGCCTACGTTGACGCTTCAAGAAAACCTTCGTGCGAGGTAACTGTTTCTTCTTGCTCTTTTTGGGTATCGTTCTTCCTAAAGCTTTTCGGCGCATTGGATCCATCTTATAAGCCGATCAATCGTGTTGTAGCTTCCAATATGGCAAAACCTACTTCTGCTTTAGCCTTGTCCCGGAGTCTCAAGGGCACTCTCCGTACATCGTGACTAGCTGCTCGCCGACGCAAGTGCCGTGGCAGCAATTGCCAAGCACGCTTCGTGACATCCGCCCTACTTTCTATGAGCAAGGAGTATAGTACATAGCTGGATACGCACCTTGCAGTCTTCATTGCCGAGTGCATAGCGTTGATTTCGAATGCTCGCGCCTGCATTGGGACCATCGGCATTCAGTAAACAAGTAAACCGAGGGGGAAAGTACCTCCGCAAATCTTTCCACATCGATGGAACTAGGAAGGTCTGAGAAGAGGTTTAGTACAGTATGACGAGCAACAAGTATACGACGAAGAAATACACCTTCAAACTGAACAGCCCTCGAAGGCCCGGCGACCGCGTTCTGCGCGAGTGCCGAACTGGTTGAGGACTGTCCGGGCTGCACAGCGATAGTCCTTGCCAACGCCGTTTTCTGCTTTTTCTTTTGACGACCTGATGTCAGTTCTACGGAACCGTCACCCTTTCGTTTGGAAGACATGGACAGTTGCAGTAGATTATATTGGGTTTGGTTGGTCTTAGAGAGACGTTCTGGTCGAAATTTGACTGTAGAGCTGAATCCCAGAGCTAGAAATGTTTGATGTGTGGTATTGAACACGTAACAGAGACGTGAATGTAAGGAGGAAGAAGGTGAAGTGAAGAAAGTGACGAACGCGAACGCGAACACGCTCATCGGCGCTGGGTCGGCTATCCCCGAAGTCGCGCGCATCGTCGCGTGCACCGTTCATACGACTTCCTTGCGACTTCCTCACATACCGTCATGTCCTCTGCGCTTGTCCGTTCTGCTGCTAGTATCCGACCTCGTTCTGCTTGTGCCTCGCAACGATGGCTCTCCACTACCCGTGTCGTCCGTGAGGAAGCTGCGGCGTCACCAAACTTGGGTACTTTGCCACCTCCGAAGAAACCCGTGGGTGCATTCCGCGGAGGGTGAGTGTCAGTCCAATACACGAGAAGCTCGACGGTATTACACATAGTGATGGTGGTTATTCAGTATCGTGGGCTTTCTTTTCGGATTCTCATTAGCCTCGTCATACGCTGCGTATCATCTCCTTGATGAGTACAAGCAGGCGTCCGCGGCTTTGCAAGCTAGCGTGGAGGAACTGCAGGCAAGCACGCAGAAGGTGTGACTGCCCTCTCTTTGTCACCTATACGCATCTCACGGTTTGTATAGGTATCGGCACATATCCGTAGGATCGAGGAAGTGGAGAAAGATCTGAAGGCTCTGAGAGACTCTTCAGCAAGCAAGGAGGATATTTCGCGTGTTCGCGCAGAAGTGAAGAAGCTATACGACGGTCTACACGTCGGTGAGTAGACTAATTAGTCTCTCGGTCGATATATACTGAACCAATGTCTCTAGAATTTCTCGATCTCCGAGCCCATGTCTGGGGAATACGTGAGTATTATGATTGCAGTTCAGGTGTACGGTCTAACACTGTCTACCAGAGCAAGACATTCACTCTCTGTCTAAGAAGGATTCAACATCAGTCCGACTTGTTTAGAATGTTAACATACGACGATACCTCAATAACGGAATTGGAACATCTTATGAATGAGCCACTTTGGTCGTGGTACGTTTCTTCGATCGCTGACATGGGATGTATTCGGACTCGTCGGAACACCAGCGTTGTCGATTTGAGATAAGTATTCTTGTCTATCGTCATTCGCCACACCGAGCTTTTCGTCGTCGACCGTACACGGGCATCAGGGGAGCGTCCCATCCATCGTCTCATCCTCATCGATGTATCGGGTCGATGTCCTTGCTGAACGCTGGATCAACGCCGCTCCTATGGTAGAGTATGTTCACCGATTTGACGACAACTCTTGCTGGAAGGGTGACAACGGTGCAATGATCACGCGCGCTGTGGTTGTGAACGTCTCCCTGGCGGCACAGAATCATGACACGGACCGTTTGTCATGGGTGTGGCTGTAGCGGGCCGATACACGCACTTGCCTCGAGGACACCTGTCTTTGAACGGCTCGTTGCGGCATCATGGTTGCAGTATCAGAGATGAACCAATGATGTAGAATTGGCTTGCCAGCAGGAACACGGTAGGCAGACTACAAGATATGCTGTTACGCCGAAGAAATTGCGGTGTCGAATGTCGTCGACCAGCCGGCGGTACGCCCTGAGAATGAATTCAGGATATTCCACTCAAAGTGCCCACAATCTCTAAACGAACGATTCCGGATTGCCGCTCCTGTGGCGAGAACCAATCACTGCAGTTTCCTATTGAGGACGCTTTATCGGGCCAAGTAAGCACACGGCATCCGCGGGAATCGCTCAGAACCGCACGTTTATCAGTGTCATTATACAAATGAACGCGTCGCGAAGGCAACCACCCAAGCGACCTTAGAGCTACCGTGATCGTGGACCGGCAAGGAGGGACATTACCATGGTAAGTCAGGGCAAGCCAAGTCGGACATACGAATAGAACCTTCTGACCGAGTGACCGTTGCTGATTCTCACTCTTTCAGGACATGTCGGACTCAATTTCAGGCTTGAACGGATCTCTCGGACAGTGTTGTTTTCCTATATAAGCGGACGAAATTCATCTTAGCTCGCTGTCCGCCAACATCTCTTGCATCTACCTTGTCTGAGACGGGTTTCTTTCTTGAACCGGGTATGTCATGCGGCGTACAGTTGAAGTTTTATCGTGCTCATTTATTGCAGGTCGCTGAGCGCATTCTTTCATTCTTTCCTCTGACAACTAGCAGTAGCTTGTTACAACATTCTTTAACCCTTTGATAGGCCACTTTTGCATCTTTTGTCATCACAATGTTTTCCAAGAGCCTCGCGTTAGCTGTTCTGTACCTCTACTCCTGCGCCATCGCGGCGCCGGTGAAGCGTGAAGTTCCCCAGGGTACGTGTTGAATAGCACGTTGTTGAAACTCGGCTGATAAGTGCGATTTTAGAACATTCGCACGAACCTATCCTCACCTCTGTGCGGGCGAGTCTGAATGTGAACAACCCCAACGGCATCGTTGACCCCGTCTTTGGTCTTCTCGGAAATGCTGCCGCTGCGGCCGGTGCAGGCAAGATCACTGTGAGTTTAGCGCTTTTCATTCGTCACAAAACAATACTGAGGGTAGGTTCTCCAGGATTTGGATTGTCTGCAACAAGCAACTGCTGATCAAGCCTTCACCAACGCCAAGGCCGCTGGTGATATTGAGGTGATGCCCCTGACGTATTCTTATGCTTGCAGTCGACTGACGCCAGCCGTAGGGAATGACGAACGCTCTCATCTTCCGGGCTCTCGAAAGAAACACCGGTGCGGTTGGCCAAGCCAGTGTGCTCTGCACTGAGACCCCGGTCAACCCGGAGATAGCGGCTCTCTCCCAGCACCAAGACCCCGCCTCGACGAACGCTGCCGCGACGAACAAAGCCATCGCTCTTGAGCTCGCGAAGCAGATTGCCTCTATCGGCGGAGACCCCCAGGATGCTATCAAGTCCGGCACGTTCGCGCCGGGCACCATTGGTGACCCCACAGCAAAGGGTTCGTACCTACCCCCCCTTTGCTGAAGCGATGATCTGATGTTCGTCGAATGCAGGTAACACATGCGACGATGCTAACGACCCCAACGGCTGCATCTTCACTCAAAATCTCCTGGTGGCCGACGTCACTGCGGATGAGATTAATTCTGCAGTTGCTGGCGTTGCAGCCAGCGGTACGGCTGCGGCAGACGAGTAAGTTGTCTACTTCTTTATATCAAGAGCTGTGTGCTGACCCTATGTGCAGTACTTCCACCGCATGCGCTGATGGTTCGTGAACAACTTTATAGGTATTCTTCGCATATACTGACTGTTCACCTTACAGTCACCGTGACCGTTACCGTCGACCCTGCTACTGAGACTGCCGCCGCTACGTGCGTATCCTATCCTAAGTTGTTTGTAGCGATAGCAAGCTAATCTCGTGGTTTAGAACGGCGGCAGCTGCGACAACCACCGCTGCGGCGGCTGCTACGACCACTGCGGCTGCGGCGGCTTCTGGCAGCAATCTTCAAACGTTCACTGGAGCTCGTGCGTCTTACCCTGATTGATGGATCCGCGTAAACTGATGTCATCTTATCCTAGTTGGTGGTCTCAGCGCCCCAGCAGTCACCACTGGGGGCCGCGGATTCGTAGTCGCTAACAACGATGACTTCCTCAACTTGGCAGCCGCCCTCGGTCGCTCATGCGACGTCCAGGTTAGTTTCAACGACCCGTGTGTAGACGGGAAAATGACTGAAAATGAACTTGCAGCACAACCAATGCGCCGACGCGGCGAACGCCAACCGCAACGCCGGCTTCACCGTCGGCAACTGCGACACCCAGAACACCCAATGTCATGCTGCGTCATCTTAAGCTGTTTCGTACCTTGGATGCTGGTTTGGCGCCGGGATCGGCGAAGTGCATCGTGCGCTGACAGAGTATATTATATTGTTCTCTGAGAGAACGATGTTGGCGGTTCATTCCTATCTCGATAACATGCGCAATGGAGATTTATCATCATCACCGTGTTCCCGGGACGATGGGGATAAGCGAAGCACTATCTGAAGTGCTTGCGGAAGGTTTGAAAGGTTGGAGATG
This sequence comes from Pleurotus ostreatoroseus, assembly GCA_005298045.1. Classification (NCBI taxonomy): domain Eukaryota; kingdom Fungi; phylum Basidiomycota; class Agaricomycetes; order Agaricales; family Pleurotaceae; genus Pleurotus; species Pleurotus ostreatoroseus. The sequence continues at coordinate 61,914 of SWBT01000349.1, read as the reverse complement.
CGATGTCGTAAAATAGTGGGTATCAAACTTTAACTGACAACTTCATGCGATTTCCATGCCTGTTAGCGTTGTCCGAGGCTATCAGTCCGAGTCTTCATCAGCATCGACGGCGGACCGCCTGAGCTCCTCTTGCCATAGTCCTGCAAATTCTTCGATGCTACGGCCTTGGCTGAGAGTAAGAGCCTCTATAGGGACCATGTTGTGCTGGTGTGTCGGTACGTTGCGCGTCGCTGCTGGATGGGCAAGTGAGTCGATGACTCGTAGCTCTGGGGTGAAGTCACGGTTGGAAGACGACTGGTTCAGTAGTTGGAGGAGCTCTTCATATGCGAACAACAGCGGATCCGTATGGGACCAGTATGGGTTGAAGTCAATTATGTGACCGCGGCTGAGGTCTCGCGTCAAGAGAAAGTCGAAGGTATCTGGTTATGGGGTGAGCTCGTCAAATATATGTGGAAGAAAACTTGTACAGACAATTTCCACTTGTCGACTCCCACTTTCCTCTGATATTGTCTTGCCAGAACTTCGTGATGGCATCGACGACTTTGGTTTGAGTAGCCTGCTCGTTCCAGAAATCGTAGTAATTAGGGTCGCGCTGCGATATACCTGAGAAGGAAAATAAGCTTATGATTAAAGCGTTAGTAGAATACCGATTCACCTAGGAGGGTCTCTCGTCGCACAAAGCATCGTAATTCTCTGCTCCTATCCACAGGGTACCATTTTCGCAGAACAAGCTCCAACTCGTACTCTGGGGTATCGGTATCTCCATCGCACTGTTGAAATAGTTGGTCCTTGTCGATATCATGGAGAACAAAATCGGAAGATTTAAGCAGGAGGTATACGTCGGCTGGGGAGACGCATTTCAGTGGAGATGAAGCCGGTAACATCCATGCGGCATCCTGGAGCAACATAATGAGTCTTAGACAGAGAGTCACGAGCATAAGATTCACCCTTGGCGACGAGAAATTAAGTTTTGGGAAGACAGCGTCATATTCCGCAACGACCTCACGTATCTTAGCGTCCAAGTCCGGAAATGTGAATGTTAATCTGCGTTCTTCTGCTTCTTCTTCTGCGTCTTCATCATCCGAAAGAGAACTTTCTATCGGCCTGGCAACTAGAAGCTTGTATACAACGCGTTTTAATTTCATAATTAAGAGTCACTGACAGATCCTCTGACCCTTCCGGGATGAAAACACCTTCAGAGTTGAGGTAGTCGTGAAACTCTTTTTGCAGCGGGCGAATGATGGTAGATTTGATGGTCCATGACGAGTATTTCGGATACCAGGAAGAGAACTGGAAAGATAAGAGGCCTTCTGAGGTCAGTGAGGGAAAGATAGTAGGTTCCGTCACTGCTGAAGGCATGGCGCAGCGGAAAGATGTTCGGTGCCTGATAGACGCGTAAAGCTTCTGATCGTGGCTGACACGTGGTTGCGCAGATCGTTATCTCGAACGAAAGCGCTGCCCACCAAGATGCAACTCTGCGATGTTCACTGGAGGGCACTCTACATATGCATCCAGCCCACCTCGCAATAAGAGCATTAAGGTATATGATATTTTCTCAAATTCTATACGCTAATCCATTGTGCTTATAACAAAAGAATGTACTCCGTAACTGGGAAAACTTCAAGTTCTTGGCTGAATCTCAGCATGGACGTTGAATTTCTATGCGAAGAGTTGTGATGGCTGGCTTTCATCCCAAGTACATCAAACGGTGTATCATGATTTCGGCGACTGTGCCAGCCGTCTCGTGATGTTATTTAAGATCTCGTGAGCGGAATCTGTGCTTGGACCTACAAACATTTTGGTACAATAAGCAGGGCTGCAGTAGATGGTCTCTTCCAAACCCATCCGTACTTCTTATCTGCGCACTCCACACTACGCAAATGATACCTTCCCAAAGTCGATTATTCGTTACCTGTATTTTTGAGCTGAAGCAAATTCTAGAACACCCGGCTTTACGTCAGTCTAAAAGCTAATCGAGGGTTATATATGCAACTCATCAATCAATTAGCTCACAGAACATTCGTTTCATATGGGTCGTCGACGAGCAGGGAGAAGGACGGAAACAGTGACCAAGGGGATGGGCTGTCCTGACCCTAAACCAAGGTTATCGCCTATATGCGGTAAGAACAGCCACGTGGTGTTAAAGCTGAGACTGGGCGGTTGCGGCGCGTTCGTCGTTCGCTATGAAGCCCATGGACCTCGACGACGACCGGGGGCGACGAGCACATTGAACCTGTTGCTGACCACCGCGGAACCACCTGGATACCATTTACCGGCGGATATATCCTGATCCTTCTCGATACCAAAGCTGCGTCGGGCCTCGGCATCGTTGATAGTCTGTTACCCACAGCTTTATATCCTTCATCGCCCTACCCCGCCCTGTCTCTCCACCAAGAGCCCGTTAGGCATCATAAAGCTCACAGAGAGCACGCTGGGGCCGGAAGACACGCTACGCTTGCTCACATTTCACGCGACATACTGCAGACTTTGACCGGCTATCGTCAACAGACTATACTTTGCATAGTGCATAGGCATCACTACGACGTACGCGGAACGATACCTCTGGGTCTTGGGGTCCTCTCCGCACCATGCACACACAGGCCTCCTCAAAACTTCGGATCGACACCTCGCTTGGTATGGTCTCGGGCGCAGATCCTTCCTCATCGACCCTCAGTTCTGCCCGAACGAGTTCTCTGACTCCCGGCTCGTCTAAGCATCCACGGTTGGCACAGCATGCGCAGCGGGCTCGTACACCCTCCGCTACCCCAGCATCGTCCGCGACCTCCAGTCCGTCGCGCGCGATCGACGAAGCTTCTACCGCCGTCATATCGTCTTCTGTTCCAACATCCCATGCGGCCTCCCATGCCCAGTCTAAGTCCATCTCAGCATCGTCCGGGTCGGAGTCCGAAGACGGTCCTGACGCCTTCACGTATGTCCTTGCTATGCACGACTACTACCCGCCCTCCTCCGCGATCAACGCGTCAACATGTCTTTCTTTTCGTGCCGGCCAAGTGATTCGTTTGTATAACCGTGACCCGAGTGGTTGGTGGGATGGCGAAGTTGATGGACGTAGAGGATGGTTCCCCAGTAATTATGTTACCGCGGACGTGGACATGTTGAAGGATGAAGAGTTGCCTGGAATCTTGGTGAGTGCTCGTTCATATTGACTCTCTGATCCCTTCATGTGTACGGTTCGCCAATTGGGACCGTGTATGTTATGTTGAGGATTTAAAGAGGGGGTAGGACTTGTCGTGGGACGCGCTCGAGGAAGCTATTCCCAGTCTCGAGCTCGCCTATCATTTCGAAGTACTGTGGCGATGATTGGTGTAGGGAACGGACGCGCCGTCGATGACATGCTGGAGACGCTCGCGCTGATCTATGTTCGTGCAACCAACCATGTCCGGTCACTCACGTTCTCTTGTTTGGCAGCGTTCAAGCTCAAGAAACGGGCATGCGCACAATATGTCATCATCCTCTGCTGCTTCCTGGACGAGTACTTCCTCTACCAGCCCGATACCTACTGCACCCAGTCGTACGGATCATCGTCCAACCATATCTACATCTTCGGCATCCTCCGTCACTTCAACGTCCTCTTCAGATGCATACTGCCCTCCGCTTATGGTTCCACTTCTACACGCAATCTCGCTCCTGACAAATGTTGTGAGAGACCGACACTTCGCCCACTTACAGCCCGCTACTGCCTGCATGATCTCATGTGTTCGAGCTATCTTGACAGAATTAGGGTGTCTACAGAGAGACGCACAAGTTCTCAAGACCTACTCGGTATTGGCCAGGGAGCGGAAGCGGATATTAGCTGACCTAGGCGCAATTGTCGAGAGCGCGAAAACGGGCTCTGGCAATGAGCAAGAAGTCGGCCGTATCCAGAGAGAAGAGGAAGTCGATGGTATGCTGAAATTGGCCGGTCAGCTGTTCACCCACATCAGAAGCTTTCTTGCTGTAGCAGTACAGTGCGGCGTCGACGTGCGTCCGCCCTCTGGAGCTCAGGCAGAAGGAGAATGCCAAGGTAGCATAGAGGGCCGCTGGGATAGCCAAGAAGGGACTCTTGTGCGCACAAACAGTGAACAGGAGGTCGAGGAAGACAGTGACAAGGACGCCGGCAAGAGCACGACGAACGGGGTCGAGGAGCGCTCGCGAATGAAGCGCGGACGAGAGACCACTGTAACTCCGAGTGGGCACCTGCGGGCCAAGAGCTTGTCAGATCTCAGCAATGGACCACAGGCGGACGAGGATCCTCCAGGTGTGCCCACGATTGACGGTGGAGGCAAGACGCCTAGGAAACTCCAGAGCCTCGGGAGAGCCGCCGGGAAGCAATATGCAGCGCAACAAACAGCCAATAACCAAAAGCGCTTCGTCAATGACCCCGTTGCTCCCCCGCATGCCCACCACAGGACTGCGCAGGCGTCGGTCAGTAGCATATCCTCTACATCATCCTCCGTCTCTTCGTCATCTGGATCCTCTTCATCACACGAGACCTCTACATCCCCGTCTTTCCTCTTCCCCACAGGTCCAACTCCTTCACCTGTTCTCCTCGCTGCACTTCGGCATACTCACGATACGTACCTCTCTACTATTGCCGCATTCATTGGGCACGCGCATTCCCATTCGCGCACTTCACACGCGTCAAGCACGGGGCATATGTACGACCTCGTCCGGGAGGTCGTAGAAGTTGTCTGCAAGCTGTTGACCATCGTCGATGCCGTCCTCAAGTGCGAGGACGTAAATGCTATGAAGAAGCCGGACCTAAGGCGCGCCAAGGATGGCCTGTATGAGGTTACCGGCGTCTTAGCGGATGCCGTGCGGAAGCTCACGACTAGCGCCGGGCTGTCAGATAGCACACAGGGCGAGGACGGAGAGGTGAGCGAGGAGGAGGAGAAGGCTGCTTTGTTACGCTGCGCCACGAACGCGCTGAAAGCAGGCGCAGATTGTGTTAGCGCTGTAAAGAAGTGTATGCAGCGTGCCGGAGGTGATCGACCGTTGGTAGTCTTGCTACCGGATCCTGATGGCGAGGGCGGCATGAACGTGAATGGGGCCTACGTCTACACACCGAGCAAGTTTTCCGCTCATCATCAGTACAGTCGTAGCCAGTCCTACACCAAACCGGTCGCACCAGTCAGTCACTCCAGGTCAAAAAGTGCGCTGCAACAGTTGCGTTACACAAATGGGGTGGCAGATGGAGACGACGAGGATCTCACGATACAGGCACAGACAGTATCTTTCAACGTCGACGAAACGCCCAGGGAGCCTGAGCCGGCAGTTCCGGAGGAACAAGATCTGCCCGTGTTGCTTGATCCGAGGTCCCAGACCGAGGCATCCGCTATACACACAGATGTGCCTTCCGATACCGAAGACGAGCACGACGCGTGGTCTCCCGTGGCCGTTACAGAGAAACCTCTACCTCCTTTACAGATTGCTACGCCATCACCTATCGACTCCCGACCTCCCAGCCCTACATCTGCTGCTTCCCTCGCTCCGACAGACGACGGGACCACGTGGGAAGGCTCACACTCTACCCAAAACCACCATCTTCCCTTGTCTTTGCAAGACAAACTTCGCAACGGCGAGTTACCCCCCGTACCTGAAGTATCGGCATCCGATTTCCCGCAATCTCAGTCAGATTCTTTGGCATGGCTGTTGTCACACGACTACCCCGCCGAGGACGTCGCATACAACAGTGAAGGCCAACTGGTCGGTGCAACGTTGGAAGCACTCGTAGAACGGATGACGCCTCATAACGCACTTGTGGAAGTTCCGTTTGCTGCTGTGTTCTTCATGACATTCCGCCAGTTCACTACGCCCGCAGAGCTCGTTGAGACACTCATCGCGCGGTACAACATCGTACCTCCTCCAGGCCTCACGGACGGAGAGATGATTCTCTGGCAGCGACAGAAGGGCCTTCCTGTGCGCCTCCGCGTGAGCAACTTCGTCAAGAGCTGGCTCGAGAACTACTGGCGGCCTTCGGTGGACAACGCGGTTCTGCCAGCGTTGCTGGACTTCACGCGCGATGCGCTTGCAGTGATGTGCCCTATACCTGGACAGCGCATCCTTGCCCTGATCCAGGCACGGTCGGTTGCGCAAGAGACAGGACTTAGTCCGAAGAACGACCGTGTCCGCGACGCAGGCTTCCCCTTGAACCCCCCATCCCTTCCTCCGTCTGAAATGCCACGGCCCATCATGACCAAGCCCGTTCTACAAGCCTTGAGGGCGAAGAACTACACCGCGATCTCCGTCACTGACTTCGATGCTTTGGAACTAGCACGTCAACTTACCACGATGGAGTGTACGCTTTACTGTGCGATTCTGCCGGAGGAGATCCTAGAGACGGGACAATCGGGTGCCGCGTACCCAAGCAATGTGAAGGCGGTTACGTCCTTGAGCACCGTCATTACCGGCTGGGTTGCGGAGAGCATATTGAACGAGCCTGATACCAAGAAGCGTACAGCCTTGGTCAAGTTCTTCATCAAGATCGCAGATGTAAGCGCTAAAACGACTTATTCTTGCAATTACTTTAATATGATCCCTTGTAGCGGTGTGTATCCCTGCAAAACTTCAGCACGCCGCGTTCGATTCTTGCTGCCCTTGATTCTTCCACGATCTCGCGGCTGCATCAGACCTGGACGGTACGTGCAACGGCGCTCCTCAGTCATGTTCACAGTTATTCATCTGCTTTCTGTCAATAGGGTCTACCTCAGAAGAATAAGCTACAGCTTGAAGCCCTGAGGAAACTTGCGGATCATGCGCGCAACTACCATGAGTACCGCACTCGTCTACGGAACACCGCTCCGCCTGCTGTTCCCTTCCTTGGTGTGTCTTTTCAATCCCTGCTTGTGCCTTCCTCGCTAAAGCAGATATAGGCCTGTATCTTACCGATATAACGTTCTGCCGCGAGGGCAATCCGTCGCATCGGTCTTCTCCTAAGAACACTGAGAAGAAGCTCTTGAACTTCAACAAGTACCACAAGCTTGCACGAATAGTTCAAGGTATGTTGAATGGGTTGTTGTCGTACGAGGAATGTTGACCCGGCTTCTCGTATGCAGACATGCAACGTTTCCAAGCGCCATACAACCTTAAAGTGATACCCGAAGTGCAGGAGTACCTCACGGACGCTTTTGAACAGTCTAAGAATCGAAATGATTTGCAGGACTTATATCGTCGCAGGTACGTGATCACGGACGAGCCGAAGCGAACGTGAATCGACTGACATATTTGTTTAGTCTCCTGGTAGAGCCACGACGACCCGCGGACACACCGCCCACTGGCGACGTACGCCAGTTATTCCAATGGGCCACACGGTCCCAATCAGCCACAGCTACCCCGACATCATAACGCCTGATCGGTGCGGACAAAACCGGTTCCCCCACTCTCGTCTCGCTTGCATCATATACCTCGCATTGTTCATATACCGTTTCGCTTTATATTCGTTTTTCTTCATGTTCATTCTTCGTTCGACTTCTTCGCAGCCCGCAATGTTGTTGCATCAATGTCCACTATCGCATGTCTCTCCTGTCTTGCCACCCGTCTACTCATGTGGGTCCTATCCGTGTCTCTGCCTCTACTCCGGACCGATCTATGGACTATGGACGCATGCTTTCCTCATTCACTAGGGTTTCATCAAACTTGGTACGGCGTTCTGACTGTTTGTAGCACCAACGTTTTTGTCGGCCTGGCACATTTAGGAATCATTGCAGCACTATAGAGTTAATGGCGATCCAACCTGTATACCACTTCAAGACAAGAAGTTTTCATTCTATGGGCAGCTTGCCTAATCAACTATGCGATGGCAAATATAGTGACATCTCTATCCGGTCTAAATCGACTTGGAATGAGTGTATTTCGTCACATAGACACCGACACCGCCCTTCTCCGTCCGCCTCATGCCATCGTTGAGAGCCATTGCACTTCCCCGCCTTCGTCTTCCTGGGGGTACTGCATCGGGTACAATGGGCGGATAGGACTGCTCGCACGCGCCCATGCCAAAGTCAAACACGAACCCCCTGCTCTCGTTCGCGCCAAAGACGCGCGACCCGTCCATGATCAGCGAATACACAGGGCTCGAGTCGTTCCCCGGCGCATGCACGCTCCACCCCTTCCCGGGCGCGCGCACGTCCCAGAAGGACACGACGCTGTGCCGCGCGGAGCCCGCCGCGATGTGCGCCATGGACCCCCCGCCGCACGCGACGGAGTAGATCGGCTCGAAGGACCACGGGTCCGAGACGAAGAGGACGGGGACCAATGCGGAGGTGGGGGCGGAGGGGTGCGCGGCGGGGTCGACGGGTGCGCGCGTGGACGCGCGCAGGTCGTGCACGCGCACGACGCCGTCGTACCAGCCTGAGACGACGATCTGGTCGGAGGAGCCCCATGGCGCGGCGAAGGGGGCGGATTGAATGGCGTAGACTGCCGTAGAGCGTTCCGTTTGTCCGGAGTGGGGGGCGAGCAGTGCGGAAGGACGGGGAGAGAACTGGGTAGGAGTGATTTGGTGGACAGACAGCGGGAGTCTGGAAGTCGTACCAAATGCCGCATAACCTGATGAGGACTTCAGTGAGAGATGCCCGGCCCAGCTGCGAAGACCCAGGTCTATGAGTTCAGGATTGGAGTCGGAGGCAGAAAGTGGCAAGAGCGCTGAGAGTCCCGATGATGATAACGAGAGCATATGCGTAGAGGACAACGATATGCTCTCAATCAGACTGCCTTGGTGAAAATGATAGCGTTCTACCAGCCTCGCATCTATAGCAGAGGGCGTGGGTTTGCACACAGGTAAAGCGACGCGCTCTATACTGCCATCCGCGTAACCCAGGAAAAGTACTCTGTCGTCCTCATCCGGCACTGACGCCAGTCCTGTGATATCCCGACTGGGATGAAAGACGCTTGTGGTGTACAGGCATTCAGAAAATATCGGAGAAGCCTGTTTGTGGCTTGAGGAGTGTCCGAAGCCGTAGGAATACACCACATTGCCGGCAGCAAGCAGAAGTCGCGAGGAGTTGATGGCAAGTAATGGCTGCAGCTTACCGGCCCATCGTTGCGACAGAGGCCGGGCAACAAAGTTCGTGAGCCGCCAGTTGGTATCTGACACAGTATTATATCTTAAACAGGACGATGCCTTAAGTTTTCGGAAAACTATTATGCGAACAGTCGTACTCACTGTGCCTGCCCTCTAGCCGTCCAACTACGGAAACTTTGCAATACGCTCAGGGACGGCCGCGGGTTGAATCTAACGAAATTGCTCCAGCCATAGGTCTCGACCTACGCAAAGTTTGGTAAGGTCGCTTCTCCAATCACGCTGCTTCCGTTACTCACCAATTCCCAAAGTGTCCTACAGGTTCTTGACAGAGCTGAAAGCTCCTGCGCAGATAAATACTGCATCACCACTATGAGCACATCACCCGGGACCTCCAAGAGGCTGGCCGTCGACATGAATGTGTCCAATAAATGTACCACAAGGGTACTCGTGTCAAGATCCTATGAAAGCACTTGCGTAGCGTTAGTTCAGCGTGAACAGTGAGAGTAGGATTATAAGGAGAGAGATGTACTTTGCGAGTGCACGCAGTACGTGGTCGTGGTACGAGTTCAAGACTGAAATGGACACGGAGGACCTGAAATGAACACCCTCGGAGCTGTGCGTTTGACAGTGGAGGCGGGTGAGAACAAACGCTTAGCGCCGAAGGGGAACGTCGTGCCGCTTCTCCGCGCACGCTCGCCTAAAGCCGACGTTGCTCACAACCACGACCACGCGACGGACGCGCCCTGCATTCCCAGAGGCCATGAGGAGGGATGTTCGCATTCTCCTGGTCGGCGACGGTGAGTGCCTCCCAGACTGCCCAGCATCGCGCTTGACCCACTTTCGCATCGTACACAGAGGGCGTCGGAAAGAGTACCATCATAACATCGCTCATTAAAGAGTCGTACGTGCCCCATGTGAGTCGCAGCACAAGATTGTATGCCACGCTAGTATAACTTTCCTGCCCCTCTAGGTTCAACATGTCGTACCAGAAGTCACCATACCGCCAGAAGTCACGCCGGAGAACATAACAACGTACATCGTGGACTCGGGCTGTACGCACCCACTTCAGCACGTATCGTGTCCATGCTTCTAATAGTAACAACGTAGGCACTCCACAAGACCGCCCACACCTCGAGTCCGAGATACGCAAGGCCCATGTCATCTGTGTTGTCTACGCCATAGATAATCCAAACTCGTTCGATCGGATACCCACCTACTGGCTGCCGTACTTCCGACAATTGGGTGTCAATGTGCGTCGTCGTCGCTCGTATACGTGGAAGCGGTTGAAGAATGTTTATATAGGTTCCAGTCATCCTAGTTGGAAACAAAATAGACCTACGCGGAGGGGAGGTGACCAACGAAGCGTTGGAGGGCGAGGTTCTGCCGATTATGAACGAGTTCAAGGTGTGTCTATCCATGCCCTCCTCTGTGAACCACAGCGTTAAAGCGTACACTTAGGAAGTCGATACATGTGTCGAGTGTTCAGCCAAAGTTCCTCTCAACGTCCCGGAAGTAATCTTTCTAGCCCAGAAGGCTGTAATTCACCCCACTGCCCCACTATACGACTCACGAGATCATGTACGTGTTTCTATCTCTCCAGTCTCAGTCCGACTCATCGCCACGGTTTATATAGGTCCTGAAGAAGGAGTGTGTCTCGGCACTGCGACGCATCTTCAAACTGTGTGACACCAACAAGGATGGCGTTCTGGACACGGCGGAGTTAAACGAGTTCCAGGTTCGTTCAAGTCCATACATACTGTAATATGTCTCATGATAAGCACTGAACAGAGCAAATGCTTCGACACCCCCCTACAATCTCAAGAGCTAGAGGGCATCAAGGAGATGGTCCGAGAACATGCTGCAAACGGCGTCCGTGACGGCGGGTTGACCGAGGAAGGTTTCCTCTATCTCCACACCGTCTTCATACAACGGGGCCGACAAGAAACGACATGGGCTGTCCTAAGGAAGTTCGGTTACGGCGAGGATCTCAAACTGAGAGAAGAGTTTCTCTACCCTAAGTGTGCCACGTTATCCCACTCAACCGGACTCGAGTCGCTGAATGTTGCTGTCTTAGGTTTGACGTGCCGCACGATTGCTCCGTCGAGCTTTCGCCGTCTGGCATCAAGTTCTTCACGGACCTCTTCCAAGTCTACGACAAGGTGTGTATGAATGGCGTCCTATCTTACGTATGTTGATCCCATATCCCTCTCCCAGGATAAGGACGGTGCACTCAGCCAAGAAGAACTGGACGAGCTGTTCAGTACATCGCCTGGCAACCCTTGGATTGTTCAGAAATTCCCTGAAACAACTGAAGTCAACGAGCGGGGTAACGTAACACTAGCTGGCTGGCTAGCACAGTGGAGGTATGGTTTTTGTATCGTGATGCTTAGCCCACAACTGATTGTAGCTTGCTAGCATGACGACATTACTAAGTTATAAACAGACTCTGGAGTATCTTGCTTATTTCGGCTATCCCGACGAACAGCGTACCGGGGCCCTTCAGATCACCCGACCACGGAAGACGGAGCGACGGAAAGGCACCTCTACGCGCAACGTGTTCCTGTGTTATGTGTGTGGCGCGGCTGGCTCAGGGAAGACATCCATTCTTCGCGCCTTTGTGGAGCGCAAGTTCAGCGAGGTGTACGAACCTACGAAGAAGATGAGCAGCGTGGTCAACACCTTGGCTGTCGGAGGAACTGAGAAGACCCTTGTGGTAAGCACACATACCGTCGACGATCTCCGAAGATTGACTCGTGGATCCCGCAGTTGCAAGAATTCGGATCGAGGTACGAGGCGGAGACGCTACGCAGTGCAAAGAAGCTGGAGCTTGCGGACGTCATCGTGTATGTGTATGACTCGAGCGACACAAACTCGTTTTCATACATCAGCAATCTTCGAGTAGGTACCCAGATGACCTTATCTGTGTCATCGCTGATCGTCCTCGTTGTGTCATCCAGCAACAGTACAGCCTAGACCACATCCCAACGCTCTTCGTAGCGACAAAAGCAGACCTTGACCTCGCACTGCAGGTATGTTTCGCGGATCGATGTCATTGCACATGATCTAACATGTCATGCCAGCGACACGAGGTGCAGCCTGATGTCTACTGTCGACGGCTAGGACTGCAGGTGCCCCTGGCTGTCAGCGTCAAGAACGGCGCGATGGCAGAAGTTTTCGAGACCATCTGCAGCATCGCGATGAACCCGTATGTGCATCCTCCCTCACCCACACCGCGTGTTCTGACCGGCGTGGTGCAACTGCTCTCTGAACAACTCTCGCTCTTACATCACCACGCTACACGGGGCCTCGTGCTTGTCCCTGCAACAGTAACTCGGCGCTGCCTGGGGGTGCTGATCGGGCTCTATCTGCAGCTGCGAGGGTAAGGATGTACGTTACTTTCTGCACACTTGTCGGCGGCGCTGGAGCGGGCCTGCTCCTCGTGTACAGGACATTTGGGCGGCCAGGGTCGTTCGGGAGCGGATGGGTTGGGCAGTGGCTGAGTTGGTTCTTTGGGGGCGGCCGGAGGGAGCTGTAACGATCTGTTTCTTGTCGGTATTTTTTTGCATAGTCGTCCTTGTTGCTATCCTACAGCTTTCTAAATGCTTTCGAGTGTCTGCTGCAACCCTGGCCTGGTGTTTACGAGCGGCCTGGCAATGTGGACACAGCAGACAATGGGGCGATCAGAGGACCCCGAACAGGGCCAAGGGGCAAGAATAGAAACCAGCCCCAAAATTCCGGCGGGCCACCCCTTTTGCCTGTGTAGTCTGGTAAGCGTTTGTGTAGCATGCTCCGGCCGGGGGTATAAGCCAAAGTAAGACCCGGGCCGGTAAACGGAATGTCCCGGAAGACAGGGTGATCCGAGTCCGGGCAGACAGGCGGACGAGGCGTGGCGTCACAAGCGGGCAATAAGAGCATGACAGAGTTACAGACGGACGAATACAGCCTACAATAGCTTCTTCAATTCCTGAGCCAGCGACCTCAAGCCATCTTGCATTGCAACGACCATCATCGATATCCAGCCCGTAGCTTGCGAGCAACACCACAGTCGCAGCGCAATCCGCAGTGTATTCTGAACTACGACCACCACTCACTTGATTGTCCTGTTACCCAATAGCTCCTCAAACGACCATGGACGAAGACATGGAGCTCGTCGCGGGGGGCTCGACCTTCCAGCCCCAGCCTCAGTACACACCTGCGATCCCCACATCGAACGGATCGGGCGACAGGAAAATGATGTAAGTGCTCCTCTCGGCCACACCAGCGGCCAGGAAAATTCTCTGACACTGATCTACGCGCTCTTTCGGTCGTTTACAGCGACTTGGTCTTCATACAAGACTGCACGGGAAGCCAGGGCAGCTACATCACGTCCGCGACGAAGAATATCCAGGCGATCTGTCAGCACATCTTCGAGTCGGGCAAACTCCAGGCACATGAAGATCTGCGGGTCGGCCTGGTGGCTTACCGCGACCACCCACCACAAGATCACACGTACGTGACGAAGAACTTTGGGTTCACGTCGGATATTAGCAAGGTGGAGAGGGACTTGAGCTCGTTGTACGCGAGTGGAGGAGGCGATGGCCCGGAAGCCGTGACTGCCGCGCTTGCTGAGGCTCTGAACATGGAGTGGAGACCACAGTCGAGCAAGATGGTAGTGCTGATTGCGGACGCGCCCCCGCACGGTATTGGAGAGTATGGGGATGGTGAGTTCGCTATGCGGCTTCAATCGCGTGCCTTTACTCAACTTGCACGCAGGTTTTGATGATGGCTCTCCTGACGGCAATGATCCACTACAACTCGCGCGAGAGCTTGCTGCCCGGGGTATCGTACTAGTAAGATTCCCGTTCATACTCCCTCGTTGGTCAGGTCGCTGACCCTACACAGTTTTTCGTAGCATGCGAGCCAGCCTTGAGCGGATATTCAGTGCGTATTCCCATCCTGTGTTGCAGTGAGCTTACTAACTTCCTGTCAGTATGCGACCGATTTCTTCCAAGCTCTCGTGAACATAACGTCAGGTCTGATGCTTCCATTGACAACCGCCGACCTCCTTGCACACGCTATTGTCGGTAGTGTGCTCGAGAACCTCGATATGGAGCGTCTCATACGAGAAGTCGGTCAAGCAGTGTCCCAACGGATACTGGGAAACAACGAAAGCGTGGACGACGTAGCGCGGGAGCTTCACGAGCGTCTTCTGCTGCGTAATGAAAGCACCAAGAAGGTCGTAATTGAGAGCATCTATCGCGAATCACCAGAAGCCCAGCACAACGTCGAAGTGTATATGAATTCGCCTACTTTGGCAGAAGCTCGGCCTTTGCTCAAAAGAGTAAGTGATGCCTCCGATCTTTGATGTAGTCTCGTTCTGATCTCACCCGACGCTACTTTAGGTACCTGGGACCCGCTTCACCGAGAAATACCTCCACTCGAGGGTCACCTCTTCGCGCTACTCGTCGCCTTACGCCCCCTACCTACCCCCGCGCTCCCGACCTACGACGATCACATCACCCGCCCCCGCCATCCCCACACCCTCGCACTCCCCGCCGCGCAAGGTCGTAACGGACTTCGCCGCGTTCGGCGCGCCCAAAAACGTCAGCGTGTTCGGCACCGCGGTCGCGTCGACGCCGTTCTCGCTCGCGGGCGGCAAGGCCGCGTTCGGCGGCCTGCGCAACGGCTCGATGGGCATGATGGACGACGAGGACGACGAGGACGACGGCCAGGCGGACCAGGAGGACGACGACGGGCGGCAGAAGGTCGAGCTGCGCGAGGACAGCATCACGTTCGACCAGGCCCGCCGGATCGCAATGCAGAGTGCTTGGAGAGGCACGCGCTCATGATAGGAAGATAGGAAAAGGTCTTTGTATTGCATATGCTCCTGTACGGACCCCTTATACCACCTCCAGCGGAGCCTTTACCACGCTCGGCTGGGGTAATCCCTGTAGTTCTCCTAGCGACTCACTATTGCTTGCATCACACTCATCGCATTGGCTTGTTTCCGCACCGCACCCCTACTGCATGTTTCTCTGTTCGCGTCCATCAGTATCACTATAACGGCTTGATTTATGACAAGAAGTTGTGTACTAGCCCTCACAATAGTAACATCCCCTGTACACGATGTAATAGACGTTTGAGACGATCGAGGTATATATCATGTTGTAAGGCACGCCCGTGCTTGCGTTACAAGGTATACAGTAAATCTACGGGAGATCATGGCTCCTTTCGACTATCCTTCTTCCCCCTTTTACTTTTCCGCTTCGCTTTCGTCTCCCCATCTTCCAGTTCAGAGGTACGAACGGCGTCATCTGGTGCTGGAGGCTCGCTTTCAGGCAACACTTGATGCCTGCTAGCCCTCTCTGCTCGACGTTGCCGCCTTGCTTCTTTCCGTGCACGCTTTTCCGCCCGTAGCCTCTTCCTCTCCGCTTTCGCCAGTTTCTCCGCTGCACGGTCATCCCCCGGAATCTCTGCTTCAGCACCAGCCTCCTCCTGCTCGCCAGATGAGCCCGACTCTTCGCGCCGCTTCCCTTTCTTTTTCTTGCTGTCGCCCGTCACGACGTCCAGCCTCTTCTCTTTCTTCTCTCGTTTTCTCCGTCTGCGCTCCTCCTTTTCAACATCCTCCATCTGGCCCTGCTCTCGCTTTCGTTTCTTCTTCATCGGCTCTTGAGCTAGCTCGACCTCCTGTAGTACCTCTGTAACTTCTATGACTGCCTCCTCAACTTTCTCGTCGGTCTCGTCTGCCGCTTCGCCGAGAGATGAAGCAGTTATTGGTTCAAACTCGTTCGCAAGTACCGGTCCGCGGTAGAACATCGAGTATAACGTGCGCTTGGCCGCAGCTTGCTTTGCGGCGGTCATGACGCTGACTTTTGGGGTGGACGTCCCGCTCGAAGAGGACGAGTCGGTGGTGGGGGTCGCGGTGCCAGACAGCGCCGGAGTTCCCGTCGTAGGTCGTCTGTTGGAGATGAGCCCTGTGGTCGTGCGTTGCAGAGCTGGCCCTTCCAGGGACGATGGCTCCGAACCTTCCTGCAAGAATATTGAGAGGGCGACGTCTTGTAGTCTACGGAGACTTCACTCACGGAGTCGCTGTCGTACACTTTTATTTTGACAGCGGAAACAGCGGCATTGAAGACACTGCATCCAAGACGTTAGAGAAAGATCTGAACATGATCCTACTGACTTACTGGTCCCAGAAGGGGAAAGCCTCATCGCGGTCCTTGCCTATCCCAGAGAGTGTTTTCTTCTGAGCGACCACAATCGGCCTGCTGATAGCGTCATGGCGAAGGCCTTTTCCCTTTCCTGCCCAGCCTTTTGACACTAGATATGCGTGACCATCTATTGGCATTTTGGACGGACTGTAGCGTGGAAGACGAGTCCCAGTGGGAATATGGTCAAGTGAATGGTGAAAGTTGTTAGAGCGTCTAGTGCGACGCGCTAATAGGCGCTAATAGATTGAGATAACGATCTGAGCAATCCCGACGGGAGATGATCAAAATGTTCCTAATCTTATGTATACACGTTCATACATTGCTTTGACCTTTCTTACACTCGATGCAAACGCAACTACGGGTGAACACAGGCTGGTTCATGAGGAAGCCTTCGAGCTTGGAGTTCGGGGACCCGTCATTGGCTAGCTCCTACGAGCGCTTAAAACGCTAAAACGCGGGTGCGGTTCAGAGTCTGCGCGCTTGAATCAGCACGATCCGCCGCCCGACGCCCCAACAAACGTTAGTGTGTTTGCCTCTAACCGTCACCATCGTTTACTAGGTCGCAATATCATCGGAAATATTCTTTGTTAACCTACTATGATCTTTTTCAACTACTTCTTTTGCTGTTCATACTGCGATACCCAAATTTTCCGTCTTCCTGAGGTACCGCTCCCGGCCTTGAGAACCATTGCACAGGTATAACATGTCCCTTATCCACGAATCTCAATAGTGATGGGCAAGATAGCAATTGAACTCGTTTGCTGTACTCACAATCTAGCACATCGCGCGGCAATACAATGAGGTTAGTTTTCGCCACAGCCTCTCGTGTTCAGCGTTTCATTAGTGCGTATGAAAGACAGGGAAGCTACTAATCAGATAGATAACCCTGAATGCTGGACAAAGAGGCTGTGCGGTGTATGGTAAACATATAAACATCTTTTATGCTGTGGGCTGAACTGCATGCTCTCACAGACGTGGGGCTAATTATAAGCTTCCTCTGGGACTGACAGAAGAGACTTGCGATTCAGTGGGGTTGGGAGAAAGATGCTCGCACAATATTGTATGGCGCGTAAGACTTTCAATGTGATTTGTTTCTCAGCTGATTATGTATTAACAGCACCCTGTTTTACGCTGCTTCGACGGTATGCTATCCAATCAACTTGGCGATGTGCCTGCGTTGGCTGTGGCTGTCCGCTTCAATGCTACTTGGTTTCCTAATAGGCCTTAGCAATTGATACAGCCTCTGCAATTTTGCCGATACTAGGAGAAAGATTGAAAACGAAGCGATGTTGTGTCGTAAGGTTACTCTAATGGCGCCTCGGTAGCCTACTATATAAGCACCGTCAAACAAGGTCTAGCAGTGACATAGGTGGAAGGTACGGGAACTAAGCGACCAGATAACCCTCAATGCTGTACTTGTACACACGCAAGACATGTCTCAGAAACTGTGCCGACTTTCTTTTCTTTTCGACACAGCGTCATTACCAGATCTAGCCGAAGATACCTGCTATACAGTCGGAGGCACTTCATCTTGGGGAGCATTGCATGGTGCGTAGCGCTTTCCTGTGATACTATCTATATGTTAAGTTTGATATAGTGTTAACTTTACGGCCTCATGCTTCTCCGACAACGTGCGCTTGAATGGCCGGGCGGTGTGTCTATGCGGGCTAGGGCTGTCCTTATGCTATTCGGGCCCTACCATTAGATATCGCCTGTCTTTGTCAACATTTGGGAAACGAGGCGGTGCCTAAGTTTCGCCCACGAGACACTCTTGGGGCGCTTCAGCAGGCCATATAAACATCGAGTGGCAAGGTCTGGCAGGAGCAATACTCTATCACCATTACCCTCGATTCCTTTTCCTCACCGTTGTCGAATCCATTATATTGGCAGCTCTCTCTTGCTCTCTTGCGAAGAGTAACCACGCGTGGTGGGGGAAGCTCTAAGTGGCCGGCGGGCTTTCACCATCATGCAACGAGTTCGTAGGACCTTCAAACGGCGACCACGAAAACAAGCTCCATCTCCAGCAGAAGCATCACCTAGTACCTTACGAAATATTACTCCGAGTACAAACACACAGGACAAGGCACTCGACCAGATCAAACTCATTAGCCAGCTTCTCGGCTCCATTGCAGATGGTCCGCTCAACGTACCGGTGCTCAAGGGGGTTAGTGGACTAGTAGAGCGAATTGTCACCATTGTGCAGGTTAGTCAAGCTTGTGATCCACATTACATAGCTCAAGTTCAACCTCTATTGTACGCAGACAATCAAGGGGAACAAGGCAGACTGCCAAGAACTACTCGAGAGAATTTGTGATCATCTGAACATACTCGTCAATGAATACTCCGATGCCGACCAGAATGCAATCAAATCCGGGATACACAAGCATGCAGAACAACTTCACAGGTGACGATCCAGTTGAATATGTCGTCTATTCGGAATATTCTAATACACTTGCATCTCGAATGTCAGGAATCTTTCGAGCATTGTCGAACGCCTCGAACTCATCGCTTCACGTTCAGTACTCCATCGTTCACTATTTCACCAGTCAATCAAGAGAGACATTGTGAAATGCCGAGAGGATTTTATGGCTGTCACTGATTTGTTCAAGGTATGGTTGACTTTCTCCGCCGCTGGTAGCACGAGGCTCATAGGTATCGCAGACCGCAGCAGCCATCATTACAACGAACGGCAACCTGGTATTGCAGGATCGCGTTATACAGATACAGCGAGATATGAAGACATCTACTGAGTCACTGGGTTTGATGATGATGGTGAGTTATCGCTACTATCCTCTGCAACTAGCTCTTAACTAGACAACACATACTCTCAGGACAGGCGAAGAGAGCGTGATATTGTCGTTTTATTTGTGGTTTTATTTGTGTAGGAGGGTAAGGATGCCCAGGAGATCATTGATGTGAGACTATCTCATACCTCATACTTCGGATGGACTATCTGACAGCGAGTCGGTCGTCAGCCTCTCCTGTTTGGTATTGCCCGATCCCCTCCGAGGGACGGGCTCCAAGCTCATGATAAATTGTCGGAAATTTGGGTGCAACATTTAAACGGAATAAGTCGCCATTAAGTTGCATTAAAATGCCATTTAAATGGCATTGCAATGGCATTTGAATGCATTTAAGTGGTGACTTATCTCCTAGAAATGGTGCTCCCAAATTTCCGACATATTATTGTCCTTGATACACCGGCTCATAATCACGTAAGTAGTACCATAGTCCATGACATACTACTGATGTTCGCGGTAGGTCCAGGGAATCAACGACGCGGGCTTTTATCACAGTGACATATCGTGTTCAAGTCATACAACATTATGCTAATCGACACTCCACAGCACTTTATATTAGGGAGGATCAAAGCAGGCGATTGCGGTCGATTATGAATGCGATTACGCAGTCGATTTTGGGCTCGATTATTATCAAGTGCGTTACAAATAATCGACTAAGAATCGCGTAGCCACTCTGACCAGCCCGATCCCAAGATCGATTCTTAGGAGTCGATTTTTGAGAATCTTAACTTACGGCGGTGTAACGGTAGCCGCTGTCGACGAAATCTGTCTTTCTGAGTAACGTGGTCGTCGATTGCAGGTTAGTTCAATCCATATGCATATACTTAGCACAAAAAATCAACGAAATCTGCGTCCAACAAGCCTCTGGCTTTGCGCGAGGAAGCTGTAAGAGCCGAAAGTTGCACATGAAACTGGCTATCGATTTTGTAAGTATCTGTGACTATGTTGTGCATTAGAATTGTCTACTAATCGACGCTGTGATCCTTGTACTTTGCAGATACTGGAACGAATCCTGCAGAGACACCAGAATCGCCTGCATAATCGCCTGTTTTCTCCGATGATGGCGGCCAAAATTGCCAAATGAAGAATTTCCGGTGCTCCGGACTACCTTTTCTGTGACTCTCGGTGCTCCGGATTGCCCTTTATGGGAAGCGGGCGTCTTTTGCTTCCGGGTACACCAAGACCCAGTACCGTTGGTACTTGGGAATCTCTATGCAATCGTAGTCTAGGCTATTTCAGATAACTATATGAATATACCCTTGCTTTTTGCTTCTCTCTTACCGCGCGTTGTTGAGCCCTGAGTTTCCTCGTGGAAAATATATAACGTATTTCCCACTTTTTTTCCGCCGGGAATAATGACTTTGATATATTCCTCACTTTTCCCTCAGTAAAGTCCTGCTGAGCTGCTGCCAAGGCTGCTGCTCCACTTACTTAAAGACACTCGGCTGGCATCAACTATTGACGGTCACGGTGATCCGGACTGAGAGATGGTGGTGGTCGCGGGTGAAGGAGTGTGGGGGAAGAGACGAGTGCCAGCTCACCAATTTCAAGTCAAAAAGACGATGACGTCGCGTCGTCCTTTTGGGTGGAGCAGCAGCGCAGGTCAAAGTCTCCAGGAAATGTCAGAGAAAGCTCGACGACGTCTTTCCTGGCAGGAGATGATGTGTGGGAAATCTAGCCTTTCTCACGCCTTTCCGGCGGGTAAATTCCGGTGTGATGTGCGGTCGACCACGCAGAAACCTTGTCAAGGTAACTTGACCCATACACATCTTGAAGTCGCCCTTCAAGGGCCTCCATGGAGCTGAATATGAAAATGCGAGCCCCTGGATCCTCGTTCTTATGTCCCTATCTGGATGGATGGAATTTCTTTAGTAACTACGTGGGCGCTCTACCATTGCCCGGTACAATAGCGCTACCCTACGGAGATACAGCGCGTCCTGATTCAATCACATTCGCCGCGGACACGACGCCCGCCACCAAGGCTCGAAAGCTCGGTGGACCGAGAAGGAAACAGGACCACACGGCCAGCCCAGGTATCTGTAAGCCAGCCGGCCAGTAACCTCTCTAAGGCGCAGGCCCAAAGACGAACTTGAAATATCAAGAGCCCGCAGAGACGATCTGGGCAGCCAATTCGAGAACCCCCGGGACGCGCCCCCATGAGATACCTAGGCCACGCACAGTAAACGCTGTTACACGGGTGCATTAAAAAACTCCCCTCCGTATATTTGTATGTTTAAGAATCCATATGTATGGATATAATGATGATTTTATATGAGAGGAAGGGGAGAAAAAGCTACCGATAACAACGATACCGTACGGACTAAGCATTCGAGGGCCCAGCAACAGGAATGGTTTCGCGTTTCTACACGCACTTTGAAGAAGAAACCGTCCATATGACTCCCTGCAAGGCTCGCAAACGCGTGGAACAATTCTGAACTCGGATAACGATCGCCTGATCATTGGCTCCTATCTCCCTGAATAAGGTCCTCGGAGCTCGCTAAAGGCTTTCGCTCCCTATGAAAAGGGGATTATCCCGGGGTACAGTGGGTCGCAAGTCAAACCCTGACGGTCTGCGTTGCACGACATCGCCAATTGTACGATTCAAGTTCAAGGGCAATGAAGTGGTTTTCAAGCGTTTCAAGCTTGAGACTCACGATCTTTGGGCGTTCTCTGCTTCTCTTATCGTCTGAACTCGTAGTGAACACTATATTCTGGGTCGTTACCGGCATTCTTTTTGGGAGACATACCAGCACACGACCTATTATTAGTTTGGCCCTCCTTGCTTGGGTATGTGAACAGAATACTGGATTACTCGG
Organism: Pleurotus ostreatoroseus; assembly: GCA_005298045.1. NCBI lineage: Eukaryota > Fungi > Basidiomycota > Agaricomycetes > Agaricales > Pleurotaceae > Pleurotus > Pleurotus ostreatoroseus. Next base: position 40,091 of record SWBT01000349.1, on the reverse strand, counting down.
ACAATTCTGACGCAGTCGCACAGACTATCGGTTTACGACATGGTATGTACGTGATACACTGTCTCAATCATGTTCAAACCTGCACTCTGCTGCAGCATTGGACGCGGATCACATCAGGCGAGCGTTCCTCACAGATTTAAGCCGGTTCGTCCTTGATTATCTTTAACGTCATCCTGGACTGAATAATTCGTGCACGCAGCGTAGAATCTTACGCATGTCAACAGCGCTATCGATAATGCAACGCGTAGCTTGATAAGCCTTGGGCAGCTACCAGTCACCTGTGGGCTTTATTTCTCGCTTGGGCACAGTACCATCGTTATAGCTGTGGTAAGGCTCATTGACGTTTAGTTTGCACGCATGCAGCTAAAACTATGTCAATATCGTAGAATGTCGCCATAGCCATCAGTACCAGTGTATACGACAGAATTGATGGTGTGGGCAGAGTCGGCGGAATCGTAGGTTCGTCTCTTCCTTGCCAATCAATTAACGAGAAACATGTTGTATGCATGCGTCTGATGTGCGTTCTGTAGGTGCAGCCGTCAGTGGATCGTTTCTTTTCATCGTAGGACTGGCCAACAGTATAATACTCTGTCGAGTCCTTGCCAAGCGACGCAAGGTGTGCTGACTTCATATCCAAAAACTGGCATATACCTAACGCTTCACCACCGTACAGTTAAAGAAGGAGCGTGCCAGTCGCATCGAGCGCGGGGATGACCCAAGCGAAATCGACGATGAATTATACGAACATGAAAGCCAAGGAAATACGCTGATGATGAAATTGATTGGACCGGTAGTCACATTCGTGGACCGACCATGGAAGATGTATCCTGTCGGGGTACTATTTGGTTTTGGTGTGGCAACTCAGCTTGACGTGTAACTGCTCCCAAACTGATTGCATCTATCTAAAAAGGATTCGACACGGCGTCGAGCATAGCGTTGCTTGCCGTATCTGCAATTGCAAAGAAGGACTCGGATGGAAACCAAATACCCTCGTCTTATGTTGTCATTCTTCCGGTAGGTACCCTTCAATTATTGTTCACACTTCAAGCTCAATATGTCCCCGCCACAGCTGTTATTCACGGCGGGTATGACACTGATCGATTCCGTGGATTCGATCCTGATGTTGTACTCGTATTCTGGTTTCCCGGATCGAAACTTCGCTCTGTTCGAACCGAAGAAACCATTGGCTGATGCAATAGTACCTTCCGCAAGAGGCACGCCTACGGTGGAAGCGCAACGCTCTTTACCATCATCGGCTCCTCGTGCTCTTCTCCAAACGCCATCATTCATGCCCAGGATCGCAGAATTCAGCTCAGAGCCTCCGGCAAATGGCCATTCGCCGACTCTTTCATTGAAAACAAGCAAGCTCGCAACGCATGATGAAGTTCCGACAGTAACCGTAAAGCCGATCGACGAGGAGACAAGACGTCTACACCGCGTCAAGCGCAACGCAATGTCGGGGTTGAGTATTATGTTGACACTTATGAGTATTCTCGTTGCCTTTAGGTCTGATTCATTCATCTTGTCTGAAGCATGCGTTCCTTATCGTCATATCTTGAAGCATCTCACTGATCACAATCATGGGCCTCATTGGCGACAACTGTGGACCGTGCCAACGGGCAGCAGATGATCCCAACGGCGGAGGACTTGCCGGAAGGTGGTGGCGAGGGTGGGCAGCTGTGAGCCTGTGATTCTTCTCCTGTACCTCCTTGAGCTCATCGATTGTTTATCAGGCCAATGACAACTCGGGTTACATTGGCGCAGCGATAGTGGCCTCGTTCGTTGCGATGGTCGGTTCGTGGTATGGCGTGCGCTGGATTTGGCGGCGGACGCGTACAGTCCGTGATGGTGTGTAGGAAATCATAAATAACGTGACAAGCCGACAGGTTACTGCACAACGAGGACTAGACTAAAGCAAACTGGAGCCAATGGGAGATAAAGTATGTCCATGACATTACAGATACTATATGTATACAACGATGTAGGTGGGCGTAGGCCCGGGGTATACGTTCAGAACTGGAGGACGAGGTGACTCAGTAAAATACACGAGGACAAAAATGGATGAAGAATGACTTACACGGATTTGATATGTTCCACTCGCCTTCGTGAGATATCGTACCCACTTGATACTGTGGTAGTTGCTCTTCTCGAACACCTTGAGGAATCGTACAATAAGTCCCGATGAGGTGAACATCAGGACCTGGAAGTCTACGTCGATCGGTGGACGCGCCCATACTTGGCGGTGGGTCGTGCTGGTCAACTGTGCGGTACCAGTGAAGCTGACTTCGGCACCTCCCTGTATACGCGGTATCCTGCGAAGAATTGTTCAAACGCCGCAAGATGAGAAAACCTGGTTACTCACTTCCATACCACGACGTTTTCTGCAGGTACGTATTTAGCCTTTCCGGTCGCAACCTTGCAGTCCACGGATGTGGTGTTGAGAGGTGTGGGAATCCGTATAACGACGTTAGTCGCCGAAAGCTTGTTATTGAAGTTGGTCTTCACGGTCACAACGTAGGAAACCTGCGTCGTCCCTATCTCATTCACGGTCGGTATGACGCGTAGTGGCAGCTTGACGTTGGACGTGGCACGATACCTAGAACAGAAGGATTTAGTATGCGGTAGAAGTGATGATTTCTGATGCTGTACTTCATGAGCTCAAACTCGCCATCTGGCGGGACAAAGCTGATAGTGCGTTGCGAGTCGAACTCGTCTAGGCGTACACATTGGTGGAAACGGCAGTCGTCCAGCTCCACCGCATCGCTAATTCCGCGCTCGTTCTTGTCGATGACCAGCTTATCGTTCAGACCGAATTTGCACTCTGGTGTTCCAGACAAGTACGCCCTCATCAGAATGTGACCATCGACATCTGCTCGTAGGACTGTGCCTGTGTGCAGAAGGAACCGTCAGGTCCGTATGGAACAGCGACGGTAATGTTCGTACCCTTTGCGCTCATGCTCAGGTTCACTGTTTCTACCACGTCTACGAATGCTTCATTCTTCTTATACTTGACGTCCGCACGACGCCAACTTGTAGCGCCAGTAGCTTGTGTAGTGATCTTCGATGATTCCTCCTGATGCTATAGTGAGATTTTCTGGGATAACCTGATAGTATGACACAATACTGACAACGGCGGATGCGGAGGACATGATACTCTCCGTTGTGATGTATGTCTTCAAAGTGTCGATTTCGCTATTCTGAGGGTATCCGAAGTCGATGATTTCTAATGGTTGTTGTCATGTAGAGCCCTAGTGGTGTGCACATATTCACGTACCATCAATTAACTCGTATATAAGAACAAAGTTGTTCTTCACGGACTCCTCGTCCACCTTTCCAAAATACGACTTCGCGATGCCAATGAAGCGATAGCAATATTCGAATACGAGAGCTGCGTTCGCGTTACATCTGAAGAGTATTCAGTATCTGAAAAGTACCATAATACACATACTAACTTCGTGACGGCGACCACATATAGGTTGTTTACTCGGACATGGAAGAAGCTCGTCGAGCCAAGCGTGACAATTGGTGAACGCACATCGCTGTTTGATACGACTTGTATCCGAAAGACATCCGCGATAGACCGTCTGTATTGTGTAGATTTAAGTGGGTTAGAGCAAGTGATACGAATTAAAGACGTTACTTGAGGTCGGTGCGGTATAAACGAGAAATAAGGACCTGGATCGAGTGTATGAGTAGGCGTAACTTGATGCCCAGCAGGAAAGCCGTACCTCGCCCTTCTGGTTGAATATGAAGAAAGCCTATGTTCGTGTCAATACCAAATGTTAGATATCAATGTGAGAATTGCACGCTCACGGATATCATAGTCCAGCAGCCGGGGGAACGAAGCGGTAGCACTGGGGGAGGTCGTCGATGCAGGGTGCCAACAGTCCGTCTACTTTCATCACACTGGTATACGGGGTCTCGGTCGCATTGATCGACGCGTGTCTCGCGCGCCGCTTTCCACATCCTAGCTTGTTTAGATTCACACATATCATGGCTTCAGTCTGAACCATGAATGCCTCTATTCGATGCATAATATAATGTACGTTTCTTATTCTATGTCAATATTGTTACGCTTATATTGCTAGCGCATAAATAACAGCCTGCGAAACTTGAATTCGACTGGTTCACTCTTTGGACTGGCTTAGATTGGCCATGCAAGTATGGACGGCCGGTAGCGGAAGACAGGTTGTACTGACGCCTTAGAGACTCTCCGAAGCTCGACCAAGATGAAGTTTTCAAGCTCTACACGGTCTGCTTGCTGGTTTGCGAATATCGCACGGCGATCAGCGGCGTACGGGTGGTTCTGCAAAACGATATGAGTAAAACCCGTCTAAAATGCCAATCAACCCGCAATATTGTGACGCACCGCAAGGAAATCCTCTACAAACTTGCCCACTTCGCAAACGACCTTCTTTCGCGTGACATACACTGGCTGTTTGTTCAGCATTTGCTTGCAATACTTTTGTCTTGTGAAGCGCCTCCCATCTGGCATCTGGCGTTTTCAGATGAGCACATGGATTTATCTTTATAATCAATTCAAACCCACGTAGATCTTATAGGAAGCCTTGTCTCCGAACCCTTCGAAAAAGCCCCGGTAATCAGGGTCGTTCAAGCCTTGCATGTTGCCCTTGAGGGCCAGGTCGAGACGTATTCCCTCCCGATTCCCACAAAAGAACGTCAGAGTCTCATTGACCGTGTGTGTTATGCGCCTGATTGGGAGATTCTTGCAGATTGAGGTCAGTTATTTGACTATTCAGTACTTTTGCGCAACTCACTCTGTGAAGAATTAGAGCTTGTGACGTTTCATGCGACGAGACCTGTGATGCAGGGATCTGAAACTCGTTGTCGTCATATTGCAGCTGCGGCTTTCTTAGCGAGACGTCATTCGAAAAGATGGAACTCGTCTGAGACACGTTTGTCAATAACTCCCATGGCGTGTGATTATAACCAAGTACCTCAATGTCAACATCCAATGGCCATGGCATGTTCTGCTGAAAGTTGTACGAGAACCGCGATGCCATACTTGCGTTCTGCACAGTGAAGAAAGCTAAGTGAGAGACGTGTCTCGGCGTATCGACAAGGATATCTTACTGTACCGACAATGCCAGCCTCCACACCAGACCCCACACCGATCGCCTCAAAGCGGTGCGGATAATAAATTTGGATTCCATATTCCGTGGGATGGGGATCGATGTGTGTCAACATATGATGCTCGAAAGGTACAGTGTCGAGGCTGAAGGAATCTGCTGTTGCCGTGAAGTTCATCTCACAGTTCGATGTATTCTGAGAGTCGGTCAGGGGGAGCATTGATTCGTTCAGAGTCACCAGGGTACTTAAGTACATTCAGCCTAGGAGAGCCAGAAGACATTAATGCATTCTCGCATACCCCTCTGACTGTGTGCGGTATCCCCGAGGCGACTGATCGTATCTCAGTGTGGCCTGTGAGTCTGAAGACTATCATCAGCCTCCCGGCAATGTCAAAGGGCATCGTATAGATGTGATCGTTTCATGATTATAAGCTCTGTCCACACCCGTGACTTGATATCCATCCATGTACATGTAATGGAATTCATTGCCACAATCCACAGTCCACATCCCACAGCCGTCGTGGCCAGATATTAGGATTCGAACATCCAGATCCTCGAGACATCTGCAGCTCTCCGTATGGATAAGTAGGCATAGCCGCCTTCGAATTGACGAAAGTTTGAAGTGTCTAGGTCCGAATGGCCGCCGGGTGTTCGGTCTTCACGAGTCAACATTTCCGTAACGAGGACGTTATGGCCGTTTTATCTGGGGCCAAAATCCCGGGCAGCATACTCAGTCCTTCAGAATGTACTGCCAAGTGCCAGTGCCACACCCTCGCCGGGTGTTTCAGTCCAAACTTGAGGTGTAATAGTTCTGACTGACGGAGCAGCACAAGCCGATGATAGTGTGTAGTATGTGTCCCGCACTCTGTGGATGACTCCCTCTGCGCCCGGGTTATATCGACTGGGTAGGCCGACAGCAGTATTCCCGGCTGTACGCACAATGCAAGCCCGAAACGGACGGCATGGGAGATTTATAGATGACGTTTCTTGTGGCTACCTTAGGAAAGGGTCTCCAGTAGCTGTATTCCGCCTTTGGCCGCCTCTTGGAACTCTGAGCTGCTCTGGCAAGCAGTGCTGGACATCTCTGAACATTGCTGTGGACATCAGCCGTCCCCGGTGCTGCGGACTTTCCTCCGGTCCCAGGACTTCTGCTGACTTCCGACGTCCACATCTCTCCGAGACAATATACAAAGAGGTAAGCAGTAATGGAGATGACTAAGTTGACTTCAACCTTGGTACGAATCCGACGGAGTCACATTCCCCAGAAGCTCAAGCTTCCAAGAGCGACAGTATTCGTTGGCGCTTGAGAGACGCCAGCTGATGATAGACACAGCCATGGACGGACATACGACTTCGTGCTGGCCGACCAAATTTGTATACGCATACACCTTGTAGATAGTCTCCATGGCAGTGACGGTCCCCTTGCGAGCGTCGATGGTAGAACTCTTCATATTTTGCTCTGGAATGATACAAGCATCTGAACAGAGTACAACGAAAGTCAGACATCGTCTACTGGTACCCGTCATCTGCGATACCAGGAGGCGCAAACATGAATCGTACAGTCCCCTCATTCCTGCCGAGAAGTGCTGCGTCCGCGTCCAGGTTTACGTCGCCCATACTTTCTCGTGGCCGAGGCTGTCGCTCCGATTCGCGCATAACAATCTTCAGCCTCATAAGCTGATCCGGCTTGTACGGCACCGGCGGTGGTTGACCTTCTGCTACAGCCACACGGGGGTTACGAGCAGGATGTGGGGATGCAGGTGTACTAGGTGATGTGGACATCTGTGGGTTTTGGGCGCCTTGGATGAGGAGATCAATTATGGCGTGGGCGATTTCTATCCACAGAACTCAGATCAGTGTGGTCACATACGGCGTTGATTCATCCCACCGTCTAGATCTTCTATGTGGGCCGCAAACTGCCCTTCCCATGTTCCCGAGGAGCCTAGGGTAGCAGCAATCTCGTGGCTGCTGGAATATCCAGGGCGCTCCGGGGACGTGCCTCGCTCAAATGAGGTTAGAAGGGCCGCAAGATACAGAGATGCAAGGGCCACAACATGCGGTGGAAAGATGAGGTTGACGAGGGTGCGGTAGCTGTGGACAGAGCATGGCTAAGTGAGATCAATGTGGAAATTCGCACACTTGGAGTGACCAACCTGTCAATTGCTAATCGCCAAGCGAGCTTGGTCAGCTTCTTCGTAGCTAATAGTTCGTATGAGCTCTGGAATACAACACTATAACAAGAACGTACCACCAAACATCCGACCAGCCTTGATGACATACGGAAAGGGCATCTTGGAAGTAAAGTTGAAGCTGATGGTCTCAAGAATTAATCGCTCCACCGAGAGTAGCCGTTGACGATCATGTTCTACAGTCTATTTGTAGATGAGAATTTGCACGGCATCGAAAGCAGTACTAACCACTCACTGCTGGATCCATGTCCACTTCGCCCGCCACAGACTTTGACTTTGCGGCCAGTTCAGGGAAGCGTACACCATACGATATCATAAGTATCTCACGAGGCTTCTTCAGTGTATCGTGCATTTTCGTTGACACGAAAAGGGCAGCCAGAGAAACGTCCTATTGTCCAGTTGCAGATTTAGCTGACAACGTTGTAAGATGCACTCACATGGTAACTGAAGTCCTTCCGTGGAAAGAACAGGTGGAACCGGTGATAGAGATTCTGTGCGGTGGCAATCGTCTTTCGTGGGCTAGTTAGGCCTCCTTCAGCACAGATTCAGAAAAGCAAGCAACACAGAAACGAGACCCATGACTCACAATCCAATTTTTGACCCCACAGCCTCAATGAATCCGCATGCTTGTTGTCTCTGCTTCTCTTCCTGCGAGATGGACAACTTGCCTCGCTGCCGCTCCGACATCCGTTCGACTTCATCTGGGGTGAAGTAGGGTAAATGATATTTTACATGTGAGGCCTGCAGTTGGGAGGGTGAGTCTCGCATGCCCTGATGGTGGTGGTGGTTGGGGTCCATGTTTGCTGCAAGTCTGTGAGACGCGCTCGCGGTCAAGCGACGCGCGATCACAACGGCGACCTTTCATCCTCCTCGGACTGCAACTACTTGCATGGACTTTGACTTCGCATTCCCAGCACTTGTCGCTGGCAGGCTTCTCCTCGCATTTGCTCCTCTACCAGATACACTGAAGCATGATCAATTACTATCATCGCCATTAACATCATATCCTCGGTGTGCGGTACTCTTCCTCACCCACAGTTTCCGAGACTTACCAGTGTTTCATGGAGTAGTACAGGAAGGCATCTACTTATCTCAACATGGCGTTGATCCTTATTCTGGAGGGCTGTTCAGACAGGTATGTGTTGCCACGTTGAGTTGCACTGTAGTGCTGAATGCTTCCATTTAGTCGCCGCTGCTATTGTCGTTATTTTCGACAGTGCTACCTCTCAACTCCGTAACATCTGCTCTTACATGGACGGCAGCAGACTCCATTTCTGCGTGGGCACTTGTCAAGACATGGAGAGCCCGACAACGTCTAGGTTCGAATGCTCGAGACAGCCTGATCGCAGCATCGTATGTTTCGCATCTTAAGTCTCGAGACCAATACTCATTGAGTGCAACCAGATATCTCCTGAACCCGTACATTCTTCTACCGACACTGGCGCTGTCCACGTCATCATTTGAGAATATGTTGAACCTCCTCTCGCTGATGTTTGCAAGTCAAGGCATGTTCCCTTTACTAATCGTTAGCCATGTTGATGAATGATCGTATTTATGCACAGGACGAGCCTCAGCATCGTTGTTGACGCTATCATTTCTAATCAATTTATCACCGTCAACCGTGATATTCGTTCTCCCAATAATGCTTCTTCTCATCACGGAGCCCACCTCGCACTTAGCTTCTCCTCGGACGTTTCCTTCAGACGTCCGCAAAATTATTCCACTGGCACTTGAATTTCTTGTATATTCTATCATATTAACGCTCGTATCGACACTTGCTTGTGGAAGTTTATCTTGGGTTGGTCAGACCTGGGGTGCAGTGTAAGCTGCTAGTTCTACAATCTCTTAACATACTGGTTCGTGAAGCTAACGTGATCTTGCAGGTTCACTTTGCCAGATCTGACACCTAACCCCGGAATGTGGTGGTATTTCTTCACCGAAATGTTCGACCATTTCAGACCCTTCTTTCTCATGGTGTTTTCGGTAAGTAATATGAATTTATATTCTCTGGCAACACTGACGTTTCCAAAGGCTCACCTTTTCATATATGTGCTACCTATCTGTATCAAATTTCAGTACGTTGATAGACCATCGCTTTTCTTATTCTATTTCGAGCTCATAGCTATCACACAGACACGACATGTTGTACGCAACATTCCTCCTGACAGGAGTCCTAGCCACATTCCGGGCGTATCCAACTCTTTCAGACCCTGGCTTATTCTTGAGCCTAATGACCTTGTTCCCGGAAATATACCCACGTAAGGGTTACATTAACATCAACCGTTCAATGGTTCTGACGTCTATGATAGATCTTCGTTATCCGATAGTGACCACTTTACTGCACTTGCATGCCGCCCTCCTCCTTCCGCTTTTCAAACACCTTTGGCTCGCTACAGGAACCGGCAACGCCAACTTCTTCTACGCATCCACACTCGTGTTCGGTATGGCAAACGGCGGTGGCTTGATGGATGCCATATGGGCCGGTCTCACGACTGCCATCCGCGTGAAAGATGGGTACGAGGTCACCCAAGAATGAATGTAACTGCTTGCACATATATATATTTATTTCTTTGATCACATTTTCGAGTCTGATAGGATGAACGGCATGGATCTCATTGCTCAAACGCCTCAGGGAACATCCGCAGGGTGCAGTCCGGTAGTATCCACGCCAGCGCGTCCTTCTCGATCTCGAAGAACCGATCCTTCTTCATCGTCGAGACGTACCACCTTGGCCCGCATTCCTCTCGCATCCTGGTCACAAGCCCCTTGTCCTTGCCGCTCACGATGAGACCGTAGTCCAGTTCTTTCTCAGGCGTGACACGGGCGAGGTAATGCACCGGAACTTCCTTGCTGAAGTCCCACTTGCCATCCTCCGCACTGAATCGCACTTTGGCAGTCCTGTTGTGCTCATCCTGTGATACCTGCACAATCAAGCAGAATTTGCCCTCGAAGATCCCGTCCTCCCATCGTGGAAGCCCATCTCGTCCCTTTGATCTTTGCACCTTAGCAATGACGCCCAGATAGCCGTTCGTGTTGAGGATGTGCCTATCGGCGAGCCAATGGGTGGTTACCGGAGGTTGCTCGAATAGTACCTTTCCAACGTCATTCGGAAAGATACTGGGTTCACGAGCTGGCACCGCCCTTGGCAGCGGAGGTGCTCTCTGACATGGACGTGGTGAGCTTAGCATGAATGGCAAAAGTGCAATTTCAGTCTACTTACGGGCTTTGATGGCTGTGCAGATGCTCCTCCCTTCGTAGGGGACACCGCCATTGCATCAGAATTGCGCCGTTTCGGTATGAACAATGCAGCAGTCCTTTGCTCCGTCTTGGAAGGTGAAGGCCGTCTCGGACTTGACTGGCTGGGAGGTGTGCCCGATTGTCGGCACATTCCACTGGAGTCTGAACTTCCACTCACACTGCGTTCAAACATATTTTCTGGTCGCTGTTTGCAGGGACTACGAGATCCTGCGCGATTCGCATCCACTTCCATACGGCCTATCCAAAATATGGCAGGTCAGCATAATGCAGTGGCCAGAGGTGATTTGTTTCAACCTACTCGGCTCGGCGCGAGAAATAGGTTTATGGGACGCTGCATTGGGCTCTTCAACCTCCATCACGTCCGCTCTCTTTTTTGCTTCCCATCTCGCGATGGTTTCGTCGGAGAGGTTATGTTTGGGCACCCAAATTGGGTCGCGTGGAAGACCCGTCCTAGGGTCTGGGTTTGTCCATTGAACCTGATAGCCTTCTGCGATGATTTCGATGAGCGGTTCTTGGGGGCGGGCATTACTGTTCGGGTTTGGTATCATAATTGCAGTTAATGGAGGTTTGATACGGGGCAGTAAGTATGAGTTGAGAGACACAGCTGAGAAAGAGTGTCGACATCAGAGTCAATAGACATGGTTTATATACACAAGACACAAGACAAGGAGGCCACAAAGTAATGGCCTCAGTGCCACCTTCACAAAGTACGACGGCGAACACAACAAACGTCGCCACGTGATCGCGTGCCGCACAGTGGCACTTGGCCACATTGAGGTCGTAGCAATAAGCACACGGCGATCAAGAACACAAACTGCCATAAACCATAAATCAGCGCTTTGTGGATGCTTTGAGCCTTTTGTACAATCAGATTGATTCCACTAAATAGTAGCTTGGCTACCCCTCCGACTCATATCAACAAATCCGCACCCGTGCGACACTCGGGTCGTGGTCACTAGCCCTATCCGCGAGCGCCGGCTGCCAATTGTTGACGTGAACGTGCTCGACTTCGACCTTGCGCTCGCTGATGGCCTTCGACAGGAAGATATGGTCCAGCTGCTCGTTCTGGTGATCGAAGACGTAGGTGTAGCGCTCGTTGGGCGTGACGTTCGCCGCGACGTCGGCCTCGGTGAGCACGTCGTCAAAGGGGGCGAAGACGGAGCGAGCCTCGACGAACTCGTTGTAGTCGCCCGCCACGATGAGGTTGACGTTCGGGTCGAGGGCGAGGATGGACTGAACAAATGCCTACAAGACATCTAAGTCAGGATCGTGCGGCTGATTCGGTGTATTACCAAAGCTTACGCCGATGACTTGGACTTGGGCGGTCCGCTTCTGCACATCGCTGTTGATGGGTGGGCGAGGATCACCTTGGACTGAAGAGCTTGCGTCACTCTTCGCGGTGTTATGCAAGTTAATCGTGACGAATCGTTGCCCGTTCTTTGCTTCCCAGGCGGCAACAAGGGGCTTTCGAGAGTCGTCCCAGACGGTGTTGTTCGGATCGAGGCGTCCTGGGTTGAACCTGTGGTGAATCAGTCCGCTGCAGCTACATATGACTGACGGAAGCGCTTACGTGAAGGTCAACTGTTTGTTACGGATGACCGGCTCGGTCGCATCGAACGGTCCTCCTACGGGCGATCCAGGCACGAGTTGGAACTTATCCACCTTGAACCTAAACACACGGTCCATCAGTGACGCAGATCTTTGTCCAGGTGTATGTCGTACATACAGGTACGCAGGCCGGATGTTACCGCCGCCCTCGCCGCCGTCTTGGTCGTTTGCGGACACCACCTCGGTGAAGTCGTACTGGGCGGTGCTGCCGGCGGTGTGGATCGCTGTGATCAGGGTCGATAGGGTGAGGTTCGCGTCGACCGTCCCGTCGTCGGTCTCTCCAGAGCTGTCTTGGATCTCCTGCAGGAACATGATGTCGGGCGATTTTAGGAAATTGGCAATTTGATCAGCCACCTGTGGAACGGTGAGTGAGGTAGGAGCAAAGTTATCGACCTGCATACACGAATGAGCGTAGGAATCTTTTTGTCCGTGACATGACTTACGTTGTAGTCGCCAATAGTGATAGTGCAAACATCCGAGACAGAATTGAGCGTAGTCGCTGGAATGGTGGTACTAGGAACAGACACGACGGTAGGGGCTGTGAAAGGGATAACGTAGAAGAAACCGAACCTGGACGCTATCGTGTCAGTCGACACGTCTGATGAAACTAGAAATAACTTACTGATAGTGGACTATTCCCGTGATGTCCGTCAGCTTCAATCCGGTAGAAGTATTGGGGTTCTTGGTATCGTCCAGAGGCTGAGCGATAATAACAACCTCCGGATTAGCATCAGGAAGACCATCCGGACCTGGAATTGGTCTGTCAGAGAGCTAAGCAATATTTGTGGGAGAGACGACATACCAAATCTCATCGTCAAACCGCCGCGCGAGTTCTGACCGGTCACTGGCCAATCTCCATATACCCAGAACTCGCCGAACTTGTTCGGGAAGTCCGTCGCAGTCGGACTAGGAACAGTGACCACCATCCCATCAAGACTACGCCAGAAATCCATTCCAAATTTACTCGGATCAAGTGTTGGATTGACCGTGTCGATCTGACTCTGGTTGTTGGGCTGCGATAACCAGCCATCTGGACCCACCAGGTCGAGGCCTGTCCACTGTTCGGTCGGAGGGCTCAATGATCGACCAAGTTGAATAGGTTCGACGGTGTGTCCAGTCGAGAGAATTTGAATGTCTCTAGGAGAACCGAGCTCAGTCGCCTTGATGAATGTCGGGTCTGCGGAGGACCGAAATTCTGAGATGGTACCCGTCACAGAGATATTGTCGCCCACGGAGACAGAATCAAGGACACTGCTGGATTCGTCGAAGACGAAAAGACCACTGGACACACGAGGGTCCGAAGACGCATCGCCTTGAATGAAAAATCCTTCCCCTGACTAAAATGTACTTTAGATAAGCTTGCAGGTGAGTGTATACGAACTACGTACGAATATCCCCGTCACAACACCAGTAGTAGTCACAGTCTGACCTACAAGGGGAGACAGAAAGGCGGTTCCCCTGATATCAGTAATTTGGACACCATACGCGAGCCCGCAAGCGAGCAGAGCGTATAATAGATTCCAGGAAGAGCGCATCTTCGCAGTGGGGCCTGTCCACGGCTGGCCTTGGGGCTGCAGCTTGCAGCACCGTCGAGGTACTCCATATATACCTCGCAAGCATGACAGCTATGAGAGACGAAGCATATGAGATTGCAGAGGCCATATGGCGCGCGCAGCAATATCGAAACGTGCGTCCGGGTCATGAATAACACAGTCAACATGTCTGCTCAGAGAGGCAAGCAAAGCGTGGGCCTGGAAGTGCAAATCAGACGAACAGATGGCAGAAGGAAAGCGAACAGGTTGTTGGCCATGGTAAATTCCCATGGGCGATCTGCGAGAAGCGCCATGGTGTAGCTGAGGGTAAGCTCTAAGGTTGTTTTTGCAACGTTTATGGTCTTAAAGGCCCTCGTCGCCATGCATTCGTACACTCGCGCAAGCTATGTTGCTGATGACTCCCGCTATGTGATCCCTTCGATCAGTAAATTAGGTACGTACCCTCCACTAGAGTGGCTCTCAGCGGGATGATGGGATTAACTATGGTAGCGGCCCTGCGGCCAGACCCTGCCAACTAACTGTTCAGCAAGCGAACGAGAGGCACGTTCGAAGAGTCATTGGAGCAAGCAAGTGTATCGAGGCACTGGAGTTCAGCGACTCAAATGTTGGGTGAGCCAGACAAGAGGGCAGTGGACAGCGATGCACATCGTAGTAGCAAGGAAAGAGCAAAAGCGTCCGAACCCAGGACGCGTGCAAGAATTCCCACGGGGCGCGCTCTGCCTATTTTGGACAGATCGGCGGGCGATCGATCATCGTGGCTTGTCGCGCGACGCGACGCGCCCGCTCTCTTCCGTCTACAGCCAACTGCAAAACTCAGCCTCGACGGTCACCCAATGGTCGCACTACAGCTTCAACCCCGACTGTACACTTTGATCAGGAGACATACTCTTCTCGTTGTGCCGAGTTCAACAGCAGCCGTTGCGCAAGTATTAATAGCTGCCACTACAACCGAGATTGCACCGTATAGGGAAGCATTGTCACCAACGGGTGCATTCTATGCATGTGCTGCAGTGACCACTACAGATCAACAATCTTCATGACCTTTCGGTGCGGTACTTGTCAGGCGGCCGACGTTTAACCGTGGACGAATGACCCAAGCTGCATATGGTAACAACATGTAGGCCTACGTATAGCCCGAGCAACCATCTACAGAAGTTCCTCCAACCTGTCCTCGAATCCGCAAAAGGTAGCATACTTGACCTTCTCTGATGCTCTTGGCAGATACTTGGCAGTCTCGGAGAAAGCTTTGGTGACGTTCTCCCCCCAAGGCCCTCGATATTATCGGCTCAAGGTCGCAGCTGTACCTTCAATTTGTCCGTATGCGCCCACGAGGACGAAGTAAATCGTTGCACTGCACTCAGAATTCCTTCTTGAAATTTGGTTGAATTCGTTACTTGCTCTCCAATATTCGGACCAAGGTCGCGCTGGATGCTTCTTGTTTGTCCGTCTGGAGTCACAAGTCCTCGACGATGTGGGTTGCTGTGTGTCTTGGTGAGCTGCATAGA
Organism: Pleurotus ostreatoroseus; assembly: GCA_005298045.1. Classification (NCBI taxonomy): domain Eukaryota; kingdom Fungi; phylum Basidiomycota; class Agaricomycetes; order Agaricales; family Pleurotaceae; genus Pleurotus; species Pleurotus ostreatoroseus. Next base: position 24,888 of record SWBT01000349.1, on the reverse strand, counting down.
CAGCCAATCTCAACTATAAAAGCAGAGGCAACGTCGCTGAGGAGACCCAGGATCCAACAGTTCCTACAGAGCTCACAAGCAACTCGTAAGTATCAGCTGGTTGCAACTCGAAAAGCGACAAACTGATTTTCACCAACAGATCCGAGTCGCACTCTCCGGTCAAGTCTCCCGTCGGTTTTCACCCGTCACAAGGTAGATATGAGGAGCCTTGCATACAGGATATACTAACGGTTTTTGAGCAGTTCGCCATGTTCCGCACACTCGCCCTCACCGCTTTCACCTTCCTCGCTGTCGCGTACGGCCAACAGGCCGGCACGCAGACGGCCGAGAACCACCCCAACCTCCCGTCCATGCAGTGCACCACTGCTGGCGGCTGCCAGACCTTGGACACCACCGTCGTGCTCGACTCCAACTGGCGTTGGCTCCACACCACTTCCGGCTACACCAACTGCTACACCGGCAGCACTTGGGACGCGTCCATCTGCCCCGACCCCGAGACATGCGCGGCCAACTGTGCACTCGACGGCGCTGACTACACCGGCACCTACGGTATCACCGCCTCTGGCAACGCGCTCACGCTGAAGTTCGTGACCGGCTCTAACGTCGGCTCCCGTGTCTACCTCATGGCAGACAGCACGCACTACCAGATGCTCAAGCTTCTCGGCCAGGAGTTCTCATTCGACGTTGACATGTCGAACCTTCCCTGCGGTATCAACGGTGCTCTCTATCTCGTGGAGATGGACGAGGATGGTGGTATGGCCAAGTTCCCGACGAACAAGGCTGGTGCCAAGTACGGTACTGGCTACTGCGACTCTCAGTGCCCCCGCGACATCAAGTTCATCAACGGCGAGGTAAATACACACGTATCTTCCCAACCTCTACGATGCTGAACTTTTGATTTTAGGCCAACCTCGTCGGCTGGAACTCTACTTCCGCCAACTCTGGTACCGGCTCTTTCGGTACTTGCTGTAACGAGATGGATATTTGGGAGGCAAACAACGATGCTGCTGCGTTCACCCCCCACCCCTGCTCCGTCCAAGGCCAGACCCGCTGCTCTGGCACTGACTGCGGTGCTGGCGATGCTCGCTACGAGGGCCTCTGTGACGCGGACGGCTGCGACTTCAACTCCTTCCGCATGGGCGACACCACCTTCCTCGGCAAGGGCCTGACCGTCGACACCTCGAAGAAGTTCACCGTCGTCACCCAGTTCATCACCAACGACAACACGACCACCGGCACCCTCAGCGCCATCCGTCGCCTCTACGTCCAGGACGGCGTCGTCATCCAGAACTCGATGACCAACATCGCCGGCATCGACCCGACGAACGAGATCACCGACGCGTTCTGCACGCAGCAGAAGACCGCCTTCGGCGACCAGGACTACTTCGCCACCAAGGGCGGTCTCAAGGAGATGGGCGAGTCCCTCGGCAACGGCATGGTCCTCGCGCTCTCCATCTGGGACGACTACGCCGCGTACATGCAGTGGCTCGACTCCGACTACCCCACGACCAAGGACGCGTCCACCCCCGGTGTCGCCCGCGGTACCTGCTCCGCTGATTCTGGTATCCCCGCCACCGTCGAGTCCCAGAGCTCCTCCGCCTCGGTCACCTTCTCCAACATCAAGTTCGGCGACATCGGCTCGACCTTCACTGGCGGCAACGGCAGCCCCGCGCCCCCGCCCGGCTCCACCGTCGCCCCCGCGCCCACCACCTCTGCTGTTCCCCCGTCCCAGACCTCGTCTGCTGGCGGCGCCGCTCAGTGGGCTCAGTGCGGTGGTATTGGCTTCACTGGCCCGACTACCTGCCAGTCTCCCTTCACTTGCCACGTCATCAACTCTTGTGAGTCGCTTTGCTCTAAGTCCCCCAGAAATAAGTCACTGATTCTTCTTCGCAGACTACTCCCAGTGCTACTAGACGAGCCCCGATCTCGAGCACGCTTGCGTGCCCTGGAGGCTTTTCTTCTCATTGTACTTCTAGGCTTTTTCAGAACGAGTTGACGCGCTTCCTCCGAGTATAACTAGAAAACCCATACAAATACCTATACCCCTGCGAAAAGTTCCGTGCTGTAGATATACCTGGATGTAGACGACTTCTGTAGCTCTGCGCTGTAGATAACTCATACCCATCTAGATAGGTATATAAATACAGAGCTGTATACCGCCCCACATCTTCGATGTGATGCTCGGACTGGCTGAGTGAAAGTACAAGATTGAGCATTGATTGCTTGAGGTGCTACATCAACGTTGGTATACTTTAGTTTACATTGGCAAGTTTGTGAGTCCGATACACTTATACATTGAAATCACTACTTCTTTCCCTCGAGGTACTTATCGAACCACCGGAAGACTTCGTAGTGCCATTTCAAGCTGAGGAAGGTCAAGATGAATGACAGTGGAATGGATGTCAAACACAGGCACTAACCTATTACCGTGGTTCATCACCCAGTGGTTCTCGTCAGGGAAGATGACGAGACGAGAAGGCACACCAAGTCTAGGGTAACGTATATGAGCACGCAATACAGCACGACATAGAGATAAGAAGCGACACATACTGTTGTAGAACGTGGAAAGCGCCGATACCATCGGTCTCGGGCAGTCGGAAATCCTTGCTTCCGTGGACGATCAGCATCGGGGTCGACCAGTGTTCCACGAACTCAACCGGATTGAATCTATAGCAACCAGATAAGCGACAGTGCGCACTCGGGGACCAACAAGCACCCACTTCTCGAGGACGGCCTTCGCTTGTTTGTCCCAAGGGCGTCCGCCCCACTCGTGATTGAACTAGAACGACGAACAGGTCACCGATCAGCTCTCGGTTTTCGAGAATGCGATGCGGTAAATTTAGCATCACGCACGAAGAACAGCTCGTCGGTCGAGTATCCGTTGTACCTAGCGTCAAACACCTGTCGGCGGGCGGCATGGTGAATATTCGGGTAGCACGGAAAGAGTTATTTCAGAGCTTACGCCGTCGTGGCAGAACAGGGCCTTGAAGTTGAAGCCGAACTCGGGGTGACCTTGGATCCAGCTTAGATAGGTCAGCGGTTCAGTACTCACAAAGGTCAGATGGGCGAAAGAAACAAACTTGATCGCGTAGCCTCCCCAGCTGGCACCAGCCGCCACAGCGCGGTTGGGGTCAACCTCGGGATATTTGTCGAGGATATATTCCCAGCCCTTGCGCAGGTCGACGAATGGCTTCCCTCCCCAGTCCATCCTGATGGCATCAGTCAACTCTGTGGACTGTCGTCAACAACATCTTCTGAGAGCGAATTTCAAGCGCACCTTGGCCGAATGTCGTCGACCCAGTAGGGTTGATCGCAATTGTGAAGTATCCCTGCTGAGCAAAGGCTAACGGAAAGTCCCACCGTTAATCAGAGCTATAATAAGAAACACTGATCACACCTTGAGGATTCCACCTCGTCGACCACTGGTCCTCCCAAGCACCCTGCGGGCCGCCGTGTATCAGCAGGACAACCGGCCACTTCTTCTTCTCGCCATGCTTGAATCCAGGCGGCTTGACAATCCATCCCTGGATCTTCTGTTTCGCCCCATCGAAGTAGAAGTCCTCGCCCTCGCTCAGGTCCTTGCCTGAGAGCGCGTCCGCGGTGAACCGGGTCAGCTGCTCGACCTTGGCGCGGCTGAAGTCGGACAAGTCGCGGATGACGGACACGTCGTTGGGCGCGGTGAGCGAGGAGCGCGAGAAGAGCAGACGGCCGTTGGGCAGCGGCTGGATGCCCGACACGGCGCCGCTGTGGGTGAGCGCGGTCGGCGCGTCGTATTCAGAGGATAGGCTGGGGTGCGTGCTGGACTCCGAAGGCGTTGGCGGGAGGCGCAGGGCAAAGGCTTTGACGCGTGCAAGGTCGCCGGCGGTGAGGTAGAGGACTGTGCCATCAGGGGAGAACTGCACTTCACTGTCAGCTTTGAGAATGACCGCATACATTGGTCACTTACGGCGAGCTCGCCCGCGGAGCGATCCCACTTCTGCGTTAGAGTATATCTCACATCCTTCACCAAATCGTAAATAACCACCTTCCCTCTGCGAAAAGGCAGATCAGCTTCGTGATTCGCTGTAGGGATATTACCCACACCTGTCTGACTCATAGCCGTCCAAATCAAGCTCAACCCAGGCAGCCTTGTCGCCTTGTTCACTAAGAACGGGTGCATGAGTCGCTCCTTGCTTGCCGGAAGTAAGCTCTTTCGGCTTGGACGGGCCTTCCAAATTGATGAGGTAGATCTGTGGCTCAATTTAGGCGTGCAGATTTCCGGGCTGGTGGAAGCACATACGTTCTGCTTGGTATGCCATGCCGGAGGAAGCTTGGGGTCTTTCGCCGTGTATATGACGTACTTGCCTGAGACAGAGAAGTCGTCGAGACCGCCGAATGGTTCTACAGGAGTTGTCTGTGATGGTAAAGCGCATGAGTTCCACAGGCTCGACAGAAATACGCGCAACATACGTGTCCGGTGCCTTTGAGTAAGTTGATATACTCGTCCCCCAAGATCCACTTCTCTTCAGGGCCCTTCTTCAGCGACACAGCAAAGAGGGAGCTCCTCTTGGGTCCAACCCAGGTATCCCATTGCCGCTCAAAGGTATCGTCGTAGACATAGGCAGTATCCCCACGGTTCGCCCAGTCTTCATCGTGCTTCTTGGCAGCCTTGAGATCGCCATCCGCAAAGACGTAATCCGAGAAGATCAGAAGATCTTCCTTGTTGTTCACCACGAAGTTTCCTGCTGTGCTAGTTGGGAATTTGCCGATGAGGATAGGACTCTTAGGTAGGCTGAGAGTCTCCCCAGTGCCCTGAGTTTCGTACTTGACCGAAATCGCGTACAATGCCTTGATCTTGTCCTGTCCTTCGCCCTCGTCGACTGCGTGCGCGATGGTACGTGCATCGAGCCAGAACGCGTCCCCTCCGTTCGCTAACGGGATCTCGAGTGGTTGCACGGTCGACTCGATTGGTGCAACAAAGATAGATTTGTGGTTCCTAGTCGATGATATCCTCAGCTTAAGCTGACTCCAATGCTTACGCGTGACAAACACGACTTACTTCTTGTCCTCGAGTGAGTACTTGCTAACTGGCACGATCAACAGATCGCCCGCAGAGTTAGCCACTCCTGTGCCCGGCCTTGCAAGCTGAACGAGGTCTAGGGGAGAAAAGATGTCCGGACCCTCCTTGAAACTAAAATCAGGAGCATAAGGTGCATTAACGTCCATGGTGGTGGTTGCGTCTGGGTTGGGTGTCTCAGTTCCGAGAGGAACTTGCGAGACCAGGTTGAGAATGGAGATGGGAAGACCTATGCCTGACGAGAACCACATCGTGCGGACTCGACTGTTACCGTGACCTGCTGACGACGCTTTTGTTCATGAGAAGAGATGCGAGCTCGCAATCATGCGCAAAGGCTTTCGCATGTGCCGCAAGCGAGCATGTGGCTCTCAGGTCGCCCTTGGGAAAGGGGCATTCATTCACGGCCTCAACTTGGAACGTCTTGAGAATTACGACAGAGTGCGATTATTAGGAAATGAATTGTATGCACGCGAAAGTACGAGACGATCCTCCAAGGCAGCACTTGAGCGAGCTCTCTATAGAACACTCTACGCATTAAATCAGGAATATCCAGGGCGTATACGGCTACTTTCGTCTATACCGCGTCGTTGTGAGCATTCTGAACTGCTTGGATATAGTACCACAGATTCTGTTTAGAATCGACGAGGAAATATACGACAATCTACGTAAATGAGGCAGAGTCTGGGAAAGGTCGTCGGTCGGCGCTTGGGGTCGGAGACTGTTGATACTTGTTTACGCGATCAGACGCGAGCGTCTAGGCTACTTACGCGTCCTCTCTCGCTGGGCACGTCCGCCTTCACGTCCATCGCCTTCCACAACCACCACCATGTCGTCCGCACAGCCCCCAAACCCGCCTGAGGAAAACAATAACTCGAATAATGACGAGAAGCGCGAAGAGCAGCCGTCTACGTCCACGGCACCCGCTGCATCAGACTCTACTATGGACACAACTCCGGACCAGCCGCCTGAGGAGACATGGGCAGACATACCTGAGGAGATCATGAGTCTGACTACAGACGAGATCATGACGAGGACGCGGCTGATAGACAACGACCTGAAAGTGCGTTTTGTTGTGTTGCTCACCGGGACTCGAGCTGAACGTACCTTAGGTCATCCGGTCAGAAACTATGCGGTTACAGCATGAACAGAACGTGATGAAAGAGAAGATACGAGACAATGGCGAGAAGATCAAGCAGAACAAGGTCCTGCCATATCTTGTCTCCAATGTTGTCGAGGTGCGCTTCGTGTTAGCATGCTATATCGCGTTTTCCTCAGTAAATATCAGATTCTGGACTTGCCTCCCGAAGTTGAGGAAGACGGTGCGAACCGTGATGTTGAAGCGGCACGGCAAGGCAAGTCCGCCGTAATCAAGACTTCGACCCGCCAGACCGTCTTCCTCCCCATGATCGGTCTTGTTCCTGCCTCCCAACTCAAGCCGAACGACCTCATTGGTGTCAATAAGGACTCGTATTTGGTTCTTGATACTCTCCCTTCGGAGTATGATTCTCGAGTCAAGGCCATGGAGGTTGATGACCGGCCTACAGAGACCTATACGGATATCGGTGGTTTGGAGAAACAGATTGAGGAGCTGGTAGAGGCGGTTGTGTTGCCTATGGAGCAAGCGGATAAGTTCAAGACGCTTGGGATCAAGCCTCCGAAGGGCTGTCTGATGTACGGACCTCCAGGTACGCCACCTTCACAAATTGACCTGTCGCGCAGCTGAGTGACTGTATCCAGGAACGGGTAAGACACTCATGGCGCGAGCATGCGCAGCGCAAACGAACGCCTGTTACTTGAAGCTTGCAGCTCCGTCGCTTGTACAGATGTACATCGGTGACGGTGCGAAGCTCGTTCGCGACGCTTTCGAGCTTGCGAAGGAGAAAGCGCCAGCTATCATCTTCATCGACGAGCTGGATGCTATCGGTACAAAGCGGTTCGACTCCGAGAAGAGCGGTGACCGTGAAGTGCAACGTACCATGCTTGAACTGCTCAACCAGCTGGATGGTTTCGGCAGCGATGAGCGCATTAAGGTGAGTCCGGTTGAGGCACATTTTCCCACGGGTCGCTAAATGCCGTCTAGGTCATTGCCGCGACGAACCGTATCGATATCCTTGACCCTGCTCTGTTACGGTCAGGTCGACTTGATCGTAAGATTGAGTTCCCCCTTCCCAACGAGACTGCCCGCGCTCGTATCTTGGAGATTCACTCACGAAAGATGACTGTCTCATCTGATGTCAACTTCGAGGAGCTTGCACGGAGTACGGACGAGTTCAACGGTGCGCAACTGAAGGCCGTCTGTGTCGAGGCTGGTATGATCGCTCTGCGGGAGGGTGCGACGAAACTCAGCCACGAGCACTTCTTGAGTGGTATCGCGGAAGGTACGTAATAAGCTCTTTGACCGCGTGTGCGTTCACTTAACCTTCTCCCCTCGCCCACAGTGCAGAGCAAGAAGAAGAACGATCTGATGTACTTTGCGTAACGCCATCCGAGTCTTTTTGTTCTGTACAGTCTCTGTACCGTCATACTTCTATTGATATTTACGGACACCTACCTGCTCTTCTGGACTGCCCATTCTATCTGCGACGGCTTCTGCTGCGTTCTAGAGCGCGGGGTCGTCTCGTATTTGACGAGTCTTCTGTGGTATAGCAGGCCCTTTCCCCTAGATTGCCCACGAGTCTGCAATGAGTACTGAATGAGACCTTAACAGGTTCAGGTCTGGCATCTATGAAGGCGGCCAGAAGGCCCGCGTGGGTGCGCGCGAAGCATAAACTGGTGCGACGTATCACCGACATTGGTCTCCGACTTATGCTGGCAGTTCATAGCTTCAAGCTCGATCCGTTCGTGAACCTGCACCGCTTCACGTCGTATGTCATCCCAGCTCCGATTCGGCAGTATTCCTGCGTCGGGGTCCGTACACATCCCTTCCGCACTCCAGGCAGCGGGCCGACCCGTCTGGTGCACTTGATAACAGTGATCGATCCGGGGCGTAGGATCAGCGAAACGCAGGTTGGCAGTTCAACAGTGTTCATTTCGTGTCGTGCTTCGTGCTTCATGCTTCTCACTGGACCTGGATAGGCTCGTGCGCCCACGGCATCGTGCATCGCATCTATATCGCGTCCATCCGGATGCCTGCAGGTCGGCCGTTCTGCGCGGGTCTCGTGCCATCTCCACCCTGGAGCGCGCGAGGATTCAGGCTCACAGTGCTAGGCGCTCCTGGTTCGCACGATGGGTGAATGGGCTTCGCGTGTCTGGCGCGAGGTAGCCCGCGTATATAAGGTGCGTGTTCGTACCTACTCGCGTTAGCCATTCTCACTCATCACTCTCCTCGACCCCCTCCCGTAGTTTGTGCAGCTAACGTTCACAGACCAAGACAAACATGCTGGTCTCGCTAGCCGCCATCTTCACCCTCCTCGTTCCCGCCCTCGCCGTCGCGGTGCCGCAAGCCCGAGATGAGGTGAAGGGCACCATCGCTGTACCCGCAGCGGGAACCGCCATCGCCCCGGGCAGCAATTTCACGTTCCAGTACACACCGCGCGCGGACTACGGCGTGTCGACATTTTATTACCACGTCTTCCTGCTCGACGAGGCCGCAACAGTCGACGGGCCGGAGCCGACGCCAATCGACGTCTTCTCCACTGGGTATTACTTTGGACGGTATGACTACCCGAACTATCCTGGTGAGTGGCGAGCGTCCGTGATGGTGGGGTCTTACGTGTGGGTTGCTGACTGAAGGTGATATACAGCGGTCCCGTACCCAAAAAATCTGTGTCCGTCTCAGTTGACAATGCCCGACTTCGCGGTGTCCCCTGGCGGATTTGCAAGCGGCATGTCCGCGAGTAATCGCAAACTGCAGCTGGCTGTCGTAGAGGAGTGGGGCGATGGGAGCCCGGTGAGTGCATGAATGCTTGGGGTATCGAGGACGTTTTCTGGTACTGACTGTCAATGTGTTGTTCGGGATGTAGGTAGGACTCGGCAGGAAGCTAAGTCTTGCGACAACGGAAATCGTTTACAACGCGACCTCGGCCTCGAACTGATCCAAAAAAGAGTCAGCGGGACGGACTGTTATACGGACATAAACACGGACACGGACTTTTAGGTGTTTGACCAGATAGACTGAACATTTGGACAATTGGACTCAACGGACCGTCCTGTACTCCTGATTTCCTCGCGTTGACATCTGGTTTCGATATCTTGGACAAAGATAAACACGCGTAGGACTGTTGACGAGGACATTTTGACGATGCGTTACCTTACAGTACCGATAATCTAGGATATTCTTCTGTATCTTGTGTAGCTGTATCCATATATCGACATTAATGTACACGAATCGGCAGCGGTAGCTAGTTTTGAGACGTTTTGTCGCCGTTTGCTCTGTCCAAGCACCAAGCAATCGATGTGCTGCGTTGTGTTCCTTTTTAGCCATGAAGTTTGAGTAAAGATTAATATAACATTGCCGAGTGAATGTATGATGCATGACTGGCATGCCGCCTCGATGGGCGAAAGCGTTTGATCTTCGCCGCGTTCATACGGAACGTTCAGGAGTTATTGTTGTAGTAGACCAAGGTATATTATTGTACATTCTATTCAAAGTGAGTCAAGGCGATTGAAATCGTACAAAAATACGCACATATCCAATACAGTCAGATGGGAACGCTTATGACACTTCTCCTGCTGTCCAACGATCCCCCCATATAACGCGTTTGTGATACGTCTTCCTCGCTTCCCTAAACTCCTTGACGAAGTCGTCTACATCCTTGCCATTTGGGTTCGGGTCGGATGTGCCGTTGACAAAGCTCGAAGCTAATGCTTCCGTGAGTTCGTCTTGCGCAGTAGTAGCATGTTTAAGGCGCATCAGGAGGAACTGAGGCGTAAATCGCTGTCAATGCCGTCAACAATCGTGCTTCCTACGGAAAGTATCGTTACTCACCTGGTAAACTTCGCGCTGTTCTTTCTCTAGTTCCTTCCATCGCGCTTCTAGCTTCTTGGCGTCGTCAAAAGCGTCTTTCGTATCACTGCGTAGCTGGTACAGCGGCTCCTGAAGGGTCATGTTATGTCCTAGTCCGTTCAGTAGACCTTTGCAGAGTAGACGGACTGAACACCTACGCGCTATCGATTCATTGGCCATTCCCAACTCTGACTGGGCCTGATACAGTGCCTTGACCTGGTTCAGTGTATGGAATATTGCCTGAAAGTATGCCGGGTCGACCAGAAGTTCTTCCAAGTCCTCCCTCCTACAGACCCAATCGTAAGTACCTATTCATGCATAAATTCACGAGCACATACGAAAGGTGAGCCAATTCCGGAAAGTCCTTCAGCAGTTGTGTCGCCATGATGGTGGTTCAGAATAAAGTGGCGGATGTGATCACAGCGCGCGTCGCGGTCCGCAAATGATCGCGTCTCTTGCACTCTTCCAACGATGACCTTCGTACTTCCTGGGGAATCTGTACCAGCGCAACATGTGAACCTCAAGCTCGGTCCTGGTCTCATGCAAGAATCAAGTGGTAACAAAGAGAATATCATAATCTCTACGCGTGCAGGAGACTTAAAACATACGCCCAATAACAGGCAATGGTGGATCGAGGGTAATTCTTGGCGGGTACGTGTTGACAAGCTTTTACGGGAGTACAAGCTAATTCTTATGTATAACAAGTATACTCCAGCTCCACAAGAGTCTGTAATAGGAACGGTTATTGCACGCAGCGGCGAAGGGTTCCGGGTCGACATCGGTTCGGCACATATGGCTTCGCTCGACGGTCTTGCTTTCGAAGGTGCCACAAAGAGGAATAAGCCAAATCTAAAAGTACGTCATGTATCTGAAGATACGTGGAAGTCTGCCTCATCCTCTTGTCAGGTCGGCTCTCTGGTATATGCGAGGGTCTCATTAGCTCACAAGGATATGGAGCCAGAGCTAGAGTGTTTCGATGCTCAGACACACAAAGCCGAGGGATTTGGAGAGCTGAAAGGTGGTTTCGTCGTCCGGTGTAGTCTCAAGATGTGCCGTCTGTGAGTTTTATCGAAATTTACCGCACGAGATACCCACTTATGTCCTTGTGAAGACTATTTGGCTCGGAGTTCTTTCTACTACCATTGCTCGGGTCCAAATTTCCATTAGAATCGGCCACTGGACTTAATGGAAGGGTATGGATTACCTCCAAGGATCCTCGACATGTCATTGCTGCGGCCCGATGTATAGAAAAAGCGGATCCCGATGGAGAGAACTTTGGTCCCGAGGATATTCAAAGGTTTCTGGCAACACTGGATATATAATTTATTGTGCAATGCAATAGTACAAATGATCGTGCGCTGTAGTCCGCCCTGAATAAGCTACAAAAAGGTGGTATAATGGAGAATCATAAAGCGAGGAGAAAAATTGAAGATCAATCATCATCCGCAAGACGTGCACGTTTCGTAGGTCTCCGTCCAGACGAAGACGTCACACTCTCTTCGTCACTAAGAGCAGCACTTCTCCTAGCAGCGTTCGCCCTCTTCTTTCGCTGATACTCTCTGTCCCTGTGTTTCTTTTGCTGCGCCGCTGTCATCTCTTGCGTTTTCGCAGCCGGAAGAACAACCGTAGTCAGCCCAGGTGTAGATAATCGAGATTGATGATGCTCTTCCATCGCCCCCGCAGAGTCTTCGCCTTCACCAGCGAGCTCCAGAGCCTGATTTGGAACATTCAGCTATGTTCGCGTAAGATGTAACCTCAACGGACCTTCTTATGAGTGACGCTGCTATTTGAGAACATTCTATCTGCGTCGCTAACTTCATATTTACGCCTGCCTCCAGGAGGGTTCTTCAGGTACCCCTCGAACCCCTGCAAAATATTGCCACCACTATGGGCAGCTGTGTCTGTCAAGTAACTAGATTCGAGACTGTATATCTGCACTTCGATTGCTTGCTATAGTGACACGTGTTAATTGATGCAGGTACCATGCGAGATGAATAAAGTGCTTTACCAGTTGTTTATCGACAGCCCGTTTGCGAGTTAAAGCTTCTAGCAGCTCTTTCTTTGCCTTGTCATATGCTTGTTTGTCCGCTGGTGTTGGCGCGGGACCGTCGTTTGACATGTTGCTCCCGATGGTGCGTGGTATGAACGGTTGACTATGAATGTCAACGCATTGCTCAACGCCCAATGCGGTCGCCCGACGACCACGTGTCTCAGAAGGCGCATCAAATGGTAGACGCCTCACCCCCCTTGGGCGCTTTGGCGCGTATGATCCTCGGCTTCCTCCGACACGCTCCTCATCCACTCCTTCCTCTCTTCCAGCTCTTGACTCAATCGCGCATACATCCATGACAAGTCAAGACGCGTAAAAACCAGAAGGCTGGCTCAGGACAACAGAATGACCACCTTTGTCGCACATCTACATCATACGCTTTCCTCCAAAGTCGGGCTTCCTTCGACTGTAGTGTCGCCCGGTACTCCAGGATTACCATCTCACTCGAGACAGGCCCTACGGGCATATTTCCTCGAGTTAAACCCGCCCAAGAGTATCAAAGCATCTCAGGATTCGGTGAAACGCGTTCAGAACTTGCAGAAATCGGCTGAGTTTGTGCCTTCGAGCGATGGCGAAGAAGAGGCTTTGTGGGCAGCCATAGCAGCAAAATTGGCGATTGGAATCTATACCCAATTCTTGGAAGTATACCTGGACGAGGCTAGCGAGGCTGAAGCTGAGCTGGAATGGTGGGGCGACATCGAACGGTCCCGCTGGCGGACTGCATATTTTCTTCTGCAAAGTATGTTGGCTTTTCCGATATTGGATTCCGCATTTTTAACAGTCTTGATTCTTTTGAAATTTCTTTGGCACTCCATTGGATCTGTTTGAATGTATCCAGCGCTCCCCATTCGCGTGCTGAACCTGTCGCGTACCATTCTGCAAACACTCAGAAGCCAAAATATACCCCTTCAATTGTCTGTGTTTACGCCTTCAAACTTTGGTCGTCTATTCCCCTCCCGCAACGTCCTGCGGCCCAATACCCTTACGATCGCGCTTTTCCCTCACTTACGGCACCAGCCGTACTCTTCACCTCTTGGCGCGTCATTCATATCGCAATCCTCCGAGGAGGTGGAATCTGTGGTGTCTAGGTTGCTCTCATTGCCGTGGAAAGTATGGAATCATTTGACATCCTTTTTTGATCTCCCCGTACGGCTTGCCCGCCATGAATGCACATACAAGCGCAAGGAACTCATAAAGATTCGTAACGAAAGGGCATCCGTCCTAGGTAGTCTGCTTGGGCTTCGTGACGAGTTAGTGGACGCGTTGCAAGCACAGACTGCGGCGGACATGCGGATACGTATCGCTGCCTTCTGCACGCAGTGCTCAATCACGGTTCACACGGATGCCGAGTCAGCGGAGTTGATCACACGTCTGGAGCAGTTAACGGATGCCACACTACCCGACCGCATTGCTGCGCATTCTTTGGAGATACAGGAGCACGATCTGCGTCGCCCGTCTCGCCTCACACTACTCTGGCCTAAGCTCGTGTTCCTGCCTCCTTTGTGCCTGTATGCGGCGAAGAAGGCGTATCACTCGAGAGATTCGCTGGATCAGCTGGCCAAGGATGCTTTGGATACTATCAAGAGCTTCTGGAATGATTGGTTACTCGCTCCTCTCAAGGAGGTTGTGAAGACTGTCCGAGCTGGCAGCGACGACGGTGTCATCATCACGAAGGAGAGCGTAAAAGCTGATCTTGAGGTGAGTGAACGCACATGGCTCATACAAGGTCGTTGCTAACGGCACCTTAGTCCCTAGAGCGGATGACACTATCACTTGCGAAGGACAAGCTGAACTACACCCCGGAACAAATGGACGCATTGTCACGGCAAATACGTGTCGGGGATCTTACAGCTGTAATGCAAATATATGAGGACGACATTCGCAGCCCACTCAAATCTGCAGTTGGCGGAAGCCTCTTGCGTACTTTGTTAGTTCAAGTGCAGAAAGCGAAGGTACGCGTTTCTTTATGTGTAAGGCTATCGTAAGCTTATCATTTAAATTGTCGATAGGTGGATATCGACCAAGCCGTATCAGGAATTGACAAACTGCTAAAATCCCAAGAATTGACATTCGCATTCGTTGGTGTCGCACCCGCGCTAGCCATCGTATATGGTGTCGTTGGGTATCTCCGTGCATTGTGGTCGGGCAGCAAAGGCAATGGCCGCTACGGCGGACGGAAACGCAGGGCGAGCACATGGGTCGCAATTCGGTTGGTCCCAGACCATTTCTTTCCTGTACAGGCACTGACGGGCTTCCCGATCTTCCCTAGGAGAATTGAACGCCTGCTTATAATGAACCCAATTTCCCAAGCGGGACAGAAGCACTCTGATATCGGTCCAAGGACATCCGGCTTACTCCTGCTTTCTACAACTCATCTCCGCAAGTACGCGGAGACGTGTTTGCCCAATCGGTCGCGGCTCCGCGAAGGCTTCTTGGAAGATGTCACTGATCTTGAGGATCCCAGTCTGGGTCGTGAAGAGAAGCTCCGGGTGCTGGACCGCATGTGGAAATCCTGGGGACCCGTTTTAGGATGGCATAGAGCCGCTGTTGATAGTCACGTTATATGAATCACGACGGATACCTGAACGGACTTGACACTACTTTTCACTTCACAAGCTCTATATGCGAGGGTGACGAAGCTAACAAGGCTCGTTAACTCTAAACTTTGTTCAATGGTGTGTGTACTTTCATTTGTGGCAAACACCGAACACCTCCGCCTTGATTAGCCACGCAGGCACATTTCCGTCATCCTTCCCTACTCATCCACCCCCTAAAAACGAGGCTATGGCTTCATTGCCTTGAACGGTCACCACTTTTCCTGCTTGTCGCGCCTCGCGGTTCGACGCGTCCGCGCGCTATTTATATTCATACCTGAGACGCTCCCAGTCATCCACTCCAAACCCACGACTAATACCCTCTTTCCGCCTCCTTGACGACGGATTCCCGCCTCTTATAACCAAGATTGACATCTATATGCCTGTCTTATCACCGTTTACAGGTCGTAGAGAGGCTCAAGCTCTCAGACGGCCCAGCGCTCAACATGTTCGAGGTTCTGGGTCGGTCTTAAGACGGACCCTCTCGCAAGGTTCGAGGGTGGCTTCATCTACTGGTCGCTCTGTCTACGTCCTCTCTTCCATGCCTTACGTGCACGTTGAGAGCATGGGAGGCCGTAGTCCCGTTGAGACCTCGTGACTCCTTGACAAAGATATAAGCTGCACCTTTCGACCTCGAACATGCGAAGCTAACACTTTAAGTACCTCAAAGCCCGTCGTTCCCTTCCCGTATTTCGTTTCCCACTTGCCCACCTTTCGTTATGCCCTCGCCTGTCCTTCACTTCTCTCTTTACTTCATCGCAATTCTTTCAGCTTTATCTACTGCTCGCGCAGAAGTGCACACTGTCACTTTCGATAACCGGTACGATGCACTATCAATTATGTTCAACATATAGCTGATCTACAGTAGATGTGGCTTTGGTACCGTACGTGGTCTTATGCTGTCGTAATGCATTCACAGATATCCTCTTATCAGCCAACTTTGATCCTGAACGGGCAAATCGTTTCAACTGGCTCAGCCTACACTATCGATAGTGTTATCAATGGCATTGCGTAGGCTGTTTCATATGCAAATCCTTTCCATTCTATTCACTCTGCGTCAACTCGCAGCTACCTTCAAACCGGTACGGGCCCATCACCATCCTTCAGACTACTCTTGATGGTCACGTATCACACTATGAGCAGGCAACTGCAATTTCAATGGAGAGGGCTGTACACTCCTTGAACTGAATCTTGTCAATCCGACATGTGCTGGATGCGGCAGTTCCGTCGATATAAGTCTGATCTCCCCGTAAGTCCTCTATATGATGAAGGTTAATCAGACAACCTACAACCTTTTTCGTCAAGACACGACTATAACGTCGAAACGTCGTTCAGGCAAGTTTTCGACGTTCCATCCAGACGCGAGCCTACTGAACGAGTGATTTGTTTGTAAACAGCTACTACAATGGCTGCGACGGCCTGGGCAAGGATTGTAAGTATTCAGCATTCAATATTCAACATTCGTTATCTGATAATTACCAACTACCTTAACGTTTGCGCAGGCAACAACCCGAACTGCGGCTCCGCGTTCCATACCCCGACAGACTATAGTGCCCAAGCACAATGTGAGGAGGACGATGTGGGTCTCCAGGTCCCTGTGTTGTCGTGCTTAAGCATCCCTGATCCATCGCTCGATTGTCCAGGTAAACCTTCGCGTAACTTTCTGTGGTGACGCCACGCAAGGTTCATAGTCAAGCAATGCTGATGTTTGTGCATGACCGAACGCGGACGTTGATCGTTGCAGCTTCGTATGCATAATTATTTACGATATTTATCACGCGATATCCAAAGCCCCAATTTTCATCGTTTTTGCGAAATGGGAATTGTTTCTTCTCAAAATCATGCATTAGACATTTATGTATGCCACAGTAGATGCCGATGCGTATCGCTGTATTCATTCGATGATAAGCAACGGTCGTGATACGACCCGGATAAATCGACGGCTATTGTCCCAGGCAGCAAATATAGATACTCATTTCTCCAGCAATCTGTAAACAAAGATTACACAATTCGAGCACTCGTTAGCAAGGTTGCCTCTCGCTAAGGCCTCTTTATATGTGTTGAGTTTTTGGTTCCTTTCTCCAATCACACACATGTTCCTGGACTTTGGCGATGCCGGCTCGAAGCGCAGGATAGCCTGGTTTCTCATCTTGAGATGTACCACGATCAAACGCTCCGTGTCACCTCCGGTTTGATCGTGTTAGCGTACTATAAATACGAATCACTAGATTTAATAATAAGTCAATAGTCATAGTCTCATATGTAACAACAGTGTAGTCCAAGTCATGTTCTGATCGGACAAAGGATCCCGTACAAGCATGCAAAGCCGTCAGCGAGGCTGAGACGCGGAGAGTGGTGGAGAATGGCAGTACTGGAGTATGATTCGAACGGATGCACGAGTGTACTTGCGTAACTCGATCAAGGCGAAATTATCGAGAGTCGAGTCGACTGGCCAGTGGCTGAAGGCGGCATTAGTATAGAAATGCGGATGTGCCTGTATATATGAATGCGCTTTTGTTAGTCACGGATAGGGATGGGACCCAAGAGAATCTAGCACACTTACCCGGAGAAACTCTCTGATCACTTGAGAAACATCGTATATGATGCGTTTGCGAGTGAAGTATCGCAGCTGAGTACCGACTCGAATATGACAGCATCTCTTTTGCTTCGATTTATACATCGTCTCGTCTTCGGACTAAAAGGGGCGAGTGAGCAAGACCGTCGAGTCCAATGAAGGTACCAAAGGACGAGCATACTTACACCAATCACGTAGGTCACTTTCGGTCCAAAACCGCTGTAAAACCCTTCGTAGTCTGGATTCGAAAGACCACATAGATCGGCTTCCAGTGTGGCGCCCATGCGGATGTAGTGACGTCCGCTGCACTGGAAGGTTAGTACACGCTCTCCGATTATCTCGCAGAGCTTCCTGGTCTGTTTTCGATTACTCGATTTTTCAGTCGCTGAGACGTTTGATACAACTGGGAGAGAATCAATTTCTCCGAACTCGCTTGGGGCCTGTTGTCGGGAAAGATCGATGAGAGGCTGGCTTGGGACAAGCGAAGCCACCTGCTGAGAGCTCAAGAGGTTCCCAAGATCTCTAACTAGGAGGATTACTCACCAAGTGGCTCAAAGATAGTCCTATGTCACGAGAGGCTCGAGGCAGTCTCGTTTGATTAACGAGAGGGGCGGCCTACGACACGAGTTGATTTTGTTGCATCGAACGAAGGAGAAAGAGAAATGACTTGCTGAGTCTAATGAGCTATTACAGACCGCTTGACGCAAATTTGGCTGGTGGGTTATACTACTTGACGTCTGTCTCGAAAAATTGAGAGGCGATAAAGAGAGCCACGGTACGAGATAATTACCAAGTGATAAGGATTCACAGCCGGTGTTTGAGATAATGCATTCGTCGGAGATAGTGTCGGTTGGTGGTGCCCCGCATATTCGATGAATGAAGAGTTGTCTCCCAATCCGATCCAGGGTTCCTCCTGTATTATGTGCTTAGACGATAAAAGTCTGCAAGAAGTGAGATGCTACTTCGTACAGCAGCGCATTGAAACTCGTCAGTAATTCCATCGCCACGGAGTAAGAACCACGGATATGGGCCGATCTGAGACATGAGACATTAGAATATCGATGAATCTGTTGCAATATGGCGGGTTGTAAGGTGTAGCTTACTGGATACCTCGAACAGGTAAAGTCAGAAGTCAAGTCGGATATATCCAGATACGGTAGCGAGATGTCGGCCATCTGTGCACATATGAAGAGATCCAGAGATCTAAGCAGTAAGACACCCGAGATACTAACGGAGTTCCACGGCATATCTGTGATTTCAGAGAGTGCAGCTCGAGACTGTTGATATAAGTTGGGGTGAGCCTAACAAAACACGAAGCAAAATACATCGTACCGGGACCAGCGAGTGATGTTGTGCGGCAAAAGCGTACGATGTGGCCGAAGCATCATATTCTGTCGATCCGCCGGTGTCAAAGGAGTCAGAGATGTTCATGAGATTCGTGACATGGGCCTCGCTTGGGAAGTACGGCATATCAGTTGATGTACTACTAGTATTAGCCATGCTTCGTAGGGAGGTGACGATGATATGAAAGGCCTTGGGTGAACACCATATATATTTTTCGGAAGTATGAACCTACGAAGATGTCCATGAAGCTGCGCTGTGTTTACAAAGATGATAAATTTACAGCGCTTGAGCTTCCTGCCATCGCACTACTAATGGAATGTAAGCTTTGGCTGCGGTTACGCGCCACCAGTCTTCTGATGCCTGTGCCGAGGGTGTGTAATACAATCCTAAAGATGCATTCAACCTCATCCGATTAAGTGTACGTCATAGATTAGGCATACCCAAGCTTTTCCTCGTGGCCAATATGTTGCATGGTGAGCTTGTAGACGTCAGTCCTATGTCAGTTGAAAGACTGTTGAGAACCTGCATTTAACTGACGAGACATGGAGGCTACACACCGCATAATCACAGCGATAGGCACGAAACTTTGTGACAAATCTCTCATCGTCGGGACTTGGATATCCTATACCTGCGTACACCGATATCCGAAAGTTTTGACAGCTTGATAGTGGTCACTCTCTGTTCAGTAAGCTAAGCCTGGGCAGGTGATGGACGCTGACCAGAGCTGATTGTTCGCGAGGGCTTTGCACTCGCGCTCGCTTTCAAGAAGAAGTGGAATGCGAATGGAAATATTTTCAGGTTATTTGAATCATAATTGAGTGTTTGCTAGAATTTTGCAACATTGAAGGATATTGAAAAACTCTGGACTGTTCTGGCAGGTCCTCTGTAAGGTGGAAGCAAGGTGGAAGCAACAATTGAAGAGGCACTGCTGGCGGCGCCTGATTTCGCAGGCGGGCCAGGAAACGCGAGCAGGCAAGCGAGGGCGAGCGTCTCGGTGGTGTCGGCGTTTCCCGACGCGACTGATCCTGGTCCGGCCCCGCGCGAGGCTGAAGTTCCAATGAACAGCGATGATATGCAAGCCAATCTGTTCGACTTGAGCGTATAGCAACGCCGAAAAAAGGTATCTATGAACGCATTTGCAATCACTGGTCAGAATTGTGCTTGAGTCTCAAAATTGCTTGTTGCTGCTTCGCCCTTCCAAAGAGCCTGAAGTAAGTCGTGATTCAGTAGTATGGTGGTTTATATTGCGTTCCTCATACGCTTTTTCCTAACCTCAGATGAAGGACGTTCAACTTAGTCTAGACGTCATTGCACGAAGATAGTCAGCTAAGCACGATACTGTGGTCGAGCAAGACTAGTTCAAGAAACCACCGTATTGGCGGGTTAGCTCTCATAGAATTGACGTGTGTATAGCATATGGTATCCGCCGATACCGTCAACTTAGCAGCGCGAAAGGCCTTGCGGCGTTCGACGCAGCTCAAGACGACGGGCTCTAATCCGGCCTCCAGGCTACCCTGCTTCTAACGGCCCTGCGCCCTCTTCGCCCCTCTTTCTTCATATTCTCGGTATTCTCTCAATTCTATCCTACGGAACAGGGCCCCACATGTACCTACGTAGTACGCGGCATATAGGAGAGTCAAAATTGAGAAAAAGACCTTGTCGATGGCTGAACCAGCTTTCCTCTGCAGCCTAGGTCCCCCTGCGACCCGTAGACTCTTTGGCAAGGGATCTCGTAGACTCGTAAAACCAGCTGATCTCGCGTTTGCCTGTTTCGCTGTCCAGCTTGTGATAGGTGGTCAGCGGAAAGTGAAATTTCCTGCGAGGTCCGTAGGTCTTGCCTGTAGCATTCTCTGTATGGTTGCAACACATCTACTCAAAATAACGAGCTAGAGAAAAGGGTAGTGTCATCGAGCACAGGAGCATGCTCAGTAAAAAGAGCATCCTCGAGCAAGACGGGCGATTGCGGGCGGTGGGACCTCGTGTCAAGCAAGATAATTAGTCAGCCAAGCACGATGAGGCAGATCTCGAGGTGGCAGTAAACCAACAATAAATTCAAAATGAATCGAAGATCACAGTATTAGCGGATATCAGCCATCCGATATATGTTAATACTGCAAGATAAAGCATGGGACTATGGTAGAAAGAAACAGGGTATCCACTGAACACTAAATATTCTCCTAAGATGACGAAGAAGGATGATACTGAAGCACGATCTGAACAGACGCACGGGAGATCTTGCGCAATCCAGTCAAAGCGAAATTATTGATAGTTGAATTAGCCGGCCAATCGCTAAAAGCGGCGTCCGCATAGAAATTCGGGTGGACCTGTGCATAAGAGTGTGTCGAAATGTCAGCGACTGAGACAACGCGAACACTAGCCGTGCACTGACTTCTAGGAAATCCTTAGTCACCTGGGAGACGTCGCGTATGATACGCTCAAGGGTGAAGTATGTCGGTCCAGAACCGCTGCGATAATGACGACAGTTCTTCTGCTTCGATTTGAAGTCTGCTTTGTCAGCGTTTCCGAACTGACAAGGGCATGAGAGACCAGTAGAGAGATTCTGAGGAACGTACTTACGACGATAACGTAGGTGACCTTCTGCCCGAATCCATGGAAGAACGTACGATCATTGGGTTCGGAGAGAGTATGAAGATCTGTAAAGAGTCCGTCACCGAGATGGATGCAGTTACTTCCTTTGCACTTGACGGTCATAATACGGCGTCCGATGACGTCGCCAGGTTTCGTGCTGCTCTTCTTGCTCGCTCTCTTGGCCGCCGTCCTAGTCTTTCTGAGCTTGAGAGAGCTTCGGACATCATAGGACATTGCTGTGCCCCCCAAGGAAATGTCCGGTACATCCGTGGGACCGCTCTAAGGGGTAGCAAGGAGTAAAAAACCTTCTATGAGCGTCACATGTGAACTCTGGATTGGAGCAAGCTTACAGTATTCACATTCATGATTGAAGCCGTAGTCTGCTGCGTAGCGGAAGGAGATATTGTCGCCGACAGACCAGCAAGTGTAGGGAAGGGCCTAGGTTCAGGGATAGTCTGCATACAAAGATTTGATTCGAAAAGTCATAGATGAGTGAGAGTTAAGTACGTACAGAGTAGTTTCGAGTTGGCATGTCATAGCAGAGTGACTGCGGTTGGGGCACAGCAGGGACCTTGGCCGACGAGGGAAGCTGTCCAATTGCATGAATCAAATAAATGTCACGACAGGGAGAGAACTCACCGAATACAGAGGGATGTAAGTCCCATAAGCGCTACTCATAACCTGTGAGGCGTGGGTCAGGTCTCACGAAGAAATAAAAACGCAACGTAGGTAATTTTCAACAGCTCACCCAGTTGTTACAAACATTTGACACCGCAGTTTGCGGAAAATATAATGAATCTTGGATCCACGCAGCGTCCTCGTGTATTGGGAATCGTCTAAGACTATCGCCACAATGATTTGCTCCAGGCTGATATTCATCCTAACATCACGTAAGTACACGCTAGCACCCACGGCTACACAGATCACGTACTGGTGGGCAATATGTATGTCCTTCGGCCATTCCACTATCAATAGGCATAGAGCATGAAGTCTGCAACGGTGTCAAGATCGCCTCCGGGACGTGCATCAAATAGATGTAAAGACACGCCGACTCACAAAGCTCGACGAGTGGTTTGATTCATTGCCTACGGCAAATGAGTTCGCATCTTGTGTGTGCACGTTGCTGAACAGCTGACTCTGGGCGAGAGACGGGTGGGGACGAGGAATACGGGAGGTAGTAGCATATGGTATGTATGATGGGTTTGCAAATCCAGCAGAGGTTGTTGGAAGGTTCATGGTAGGGAGGGTATTGTTCCAGTGGCGGGATACGCTCATCTAGTGGGTGTGGATTGCAGCCCGTCATATATGTACTCCCCGAGACACCTGGGATATCCACGAGCAGAGCGGTAATGAATCCGAGCATCAGCATCTTGAGCTTTGCCAAACGACTGAGCGGTCGTGAATGAACCTCGGACTATAGCGCACCGTGACAGGCTAGCCCTTGCACCCGATACAGACAAACAGACAAGGAGCGCTGAGGAGCGCAACTCGGAATCTCGAATCTAGACTCGCTAGCCAGTCCGTTCGCAAGCGCGCGTCTCTACGTGCGCATTCGCACTTTATCTCCACGCGAGCAACACAAACAAGAAAGGAGAAGACGCGAGCTTGCGCCAGCGAGTAGACTCAGGTAGACTCGCTAGCCATTTGCAAGCTCGGGCTCAGCGCTTCGCGCCACGCGCTCAGCACGCGCACTCCACGTGGAAAATTCGAATCAAACAAGTAACAGAGCCCGAGCTTGCGAGGGCGAGACCAAAACCGGATGGACACGAGCCTAGCCAGCGAGACCAAACCCGGCTGGTTCACGAGCCTATCTCGGATCAATCAAATCGCACTGGTACAGACTAGTACACTTAGTAATATAGTCCTCATGCAAAACCTGTATGATCACGTGCAGTGTGACTATTGTGTGACTAATGGCGCTTTGCCGGTACGACGGCGGGGTATCCTCCGCGCTTCGACAAGCGCACTCAATGACGCTCGCGGACGCTCGCCAGTATTTCTGTTGAGGTACGTTTATTTCGACGAAATAAAAAAATCGCTTCCAATAGAAATGTGCTAAATTAGCATAGCTACATTTATATGGGACAGATTTTGCGAATTCTCAAAACTGAGCGTGCCCTAGTCGAATTACTACTCGATGTCACGCTTTTCCCCGCCAAAACGTACCAAGCGTGACGCGGGTGCCTCACGTGATCATACAGGTTATGCACGAGGACTATATAATCTTACACCTGGACTAGGTGGAGTTCGCTCACGCTCAGGTACGAATCACCGAACAATTTCTTTCACTTCGTGTTTGGCTGGAAACATGGTAGTAGATACGTATTACATATATAAAAGTAGTAAGCGCGAAGCCAAGAAAATATATCTGTATGATCATGAAGCAAAGTCTAGAGAAAGAGAGCAAGGACAAAAAAGGATAAGCAGACTGTCTGTGAACGGGGCGAGATTTACTACAAGGTAGCGTATACAGAACAGCATTGGCCTTGATCTTCTATTCCATTCGTACATCGACTACACACACAGTGTGTCTGTAACGTGAAACTAGCAGCTTCTCGATTAAACTGAGATTTGCTAATGGAGCTGGTACATCACCAGCCCTAAGACCGTTTGCTAACGCTTGCTTGGGCATCTAGTGATGCTTGATAGCTGAAAGACATGTCGAACACAACTTACAGATGAGCGCCGTATCATCTATCCCTTCAGGGCATGGCACAGGACTCTCAATATGACCGATGGGATTGTCGAACGCGGTTCGCGGCAGACGTGTCGCACGAGGGTTGATGAGACAGAGAAGACGTTTGCAGTCCAACCTAACGTCTGTCATATCAGCAACACGGCTTAGCTGACCGCGAGACGCACAGCCTCGCTATTCGAGCTCGCGAGCGAAGATGGCACTCACAGGGTCCCGTACGATCTGTACGTGCTCTTACTTCGTGAGCGGTTTGGAAGGGAACAAATGAACAGGGGCTGGAGACTGCGCCGGGACCAATAGAAGCGTAGCCTAGCGCAATAGCGCTTCACTGACCCGCGACAGCTCCCAATCTACGCCGCGGTGATGGTAATTCGTCATGCCGTACGAGTTGACGGCACTGGGCATGGGCCGGCAGAAGTGGAATACAATCTGCGAACGTGGGGAGGTGCAAGTATGAGCTTCACACGCCTGATGCAACACGGAGAGCGAAGCAGTGGTCGGTGCAAGCAGGCCGTGTGCAATCATGAACTTGCGCAAATTAGGACGTAACAAGATGGGAAACAACACATAGAAAGGAACAACGCACATATTCGTTTGGAGGCAAATGACCCGTACACGCTTGGTGCGTGAGGACGACGTCAAAGCACAGCTCATCTTCGGGATATACGATCCCCTAGCTCGCCAATGACAACAGGACACGCCAGGACCGTGGGGACTGGCAACCGGTTCGAATTCTTGGCACGATGGCCGCCTACAAGACGGCGTCGGCCCACGGCTGAGGACAGAATAGAGACACAGCGCCACCCAGGCCAGATCGACCGCGCCAGGTCAAAGTTTGTAACGATCTGCAGGAGCAAGTCGATCGTCCAAAGCGGCGCGAGATGCGCGAAAAACAGGTTAAGAGCTGTAACAGAAAGTCAGCATGCAGTCTGACACACAAAGTGGTTCGCGTACCTACGAGACAATCAACGAGAAAGCCTGGAAACAGCATCATAGCGATTCGAGCAGAAGAAGATCAATAGAATAGGAGTAGCCAGACG